>PVKM010032605.1:0-16320 GCA_004027735.1 Carollia perspicillata
AGAAACAAGCAAGTTGAGCTATGGTGCTTAGTCTTCCCCAGCACCATACCCAGCGCATTTCCAGACAAAAGGAAGTCGACCACAGAGCAAGTCTGACCCCGCTGACAGTCACACGGACTCCACAAGTGAAGAGCACAGTCCCCAGTGAGCTGACCCCACCTCAGGGGTTCCCAGACCATCCACAATTTCGACCAATGGGCTAAAAGTTCTGGGATTCCACTCCCTCCCCGCGTTTGGACACTTTACTGGAAGAACTCAGAGAACTCAGGAAAGCACTGAACTTATTATCAGGGTTTTATTACCAAGGACACAAATCAGGAGGAGCCAAAGGAAGAGACACGTGGTGGGAGGTCAGGGAGGGTCGAGAAACCCTGGGTGCCCACCGCCCTCCCGGCATGTCCACCTGCTCATTAATCAGGAAGCTCACCTGAGCTTGGGAGTCCAGAGATTTTCTCGGGGTTTCATTATACAGGCACGATTCATCGGACCACTGGTCACGTGGCTGAACTCAACCTCTGCGCGCTTCTTCCCAGGCGGAGCTCAGGCTGACGCAAGCCCCCCCCTTCTAACCACACTGTTGGTCTTTCTGACGGCCCACCCCTATTCTGAATCACCTCACGAGCTCGAGCTCAGGTGTGATGGAAGGTCACCTCCCAGGGCCCAAGGACACAAGCCAGACAAATTCTCTATTTTACAACAATTCTGCGGCGGTGGTGGACATGTTCCCCAGAATCAGGCAGCTTTCTGCTGTGTGCCTCCGGGCAATTTACCTAACCTCTCTCAGCCTCAGTTTCCTCGTCTGAACTGTAGGATCGACAGTACTGTCGTGAGCACACAGAGATCGGCACCACTCGGTGGAAATGCAACGCCAGCCACCACGCGACACAATTGTTTTCTGGTGGCTGCACTTTATTTTTTTTAATATGTTACTTACTTATTTTTAGAGGGGAAGGGAAAGAGAAAGAGTGGGAGAGAAACATCAATGTGTGGTTGCCTCTCATGTGTCCCCCTACTGGGAACATGGCCTGCAACCCAGGCATGTGCCCTGACTGGGAATCGAACTGGTGACCCTTTGCTTCACAGGCCTGTGCTCAATCCAGTGAGCTACACCAGCCAGGGTGAGGTGGCTGCACTTTAAAAAGTAAAATGAAACCGGCAAAGTTAGTATCAATAATATATTTTACCTAACATGTCCAAAATAGTATCATTTCAACAAGGAATCAAGAGTCCAATAATTATTAATGAAATACCTCCCATGTGTTCAAACAAAGCCTTTGAGCTCCAGTAGGTGGGGATTTTACCCGCGAAGCACATTTCCATTTGGACTAGCCCCACTGCATGCACTCGGGAGCGACTGTGACGCACGGCTTCCCTCGTGGGCATCATCGTGCACAGTGCAGACAGAGACTGCAACTGTTGTTGTCCCCACTCAGTGAGTCAGCACGCAGTGCCCGTTTCATCCCCATTTTACAAGTGGGAACTAAGACGTGTGTGCCTGCATGTGCTCACACCTGTGCGAGCAGTGACCAGCGCCTACCATCTAAGGGGCAGCAAGCCACCCGGTGTCGGTCAGCTCCCACCAAACCTCAAATAGCCGCTCTCCTCTCAGGAAAGAAACACCCCACTGGGAGCAGAGGCTGTCTGGTTCCCATACCCCCACATCGTCCTAACGCGCATTTGAATACTGGTAAAATGCAGTGGCCATGCGCAGATGCTTTCAGTGGGAAAAGATGCCCTTCGAGCACTGTGCTGCCGGAGGGGGAAGCTCAGAGAGGTCTGAATGGCTGGGGAGGGGGGAGGAAGAAGAAGTGCAGGGAGCAGCGCATTCCGGCCCTTTCGGGCCCCCACCCAGAGTCGCCGCTCAGCCACCAGCTAAGGGCACCAAGCCGAGGACCCTGGTCTCCACTCGCTCCCTGGGAAAGGCTTCCCATTATAAATCCAGAAAAATGTCAAGTCACTAGTAGGAGATTGATTTCAAGGTAATTATTTAGGCAGCTCTGTAGCATCTGACTCTCAGTCCCCGAAGCATCCTCAAAGGTTTCTAAAATGATGCCAGTATTAATACGAAAGCTCTGTCTCTGTAAAGGGTGTGTCCCACGTTCAGCTCCTCCCAACTTTTGTGAGACGGAGCTGCCTGCCACCCTACCATTCATTCATTCAGTTCATTCATTCTCGGTGGGGTTAGGGTGGGCTTCCCAGCCGCCCTCAGGATAGGAAAAAAGAGGTTCACCTAATAAGGGCAGACGACTGCATTTTTACGTAATATGTAAGATTAATCATGATGAATTCAATCCAACTCGCACACTTTATCAAGGAAGACAAGCTAATTATCTGTTGGAGAATTAGCACCTATTTAAAGGGCATTTTACCTCGATTTAGCAAAAAGAACTAATGGGAATTGTCTTTCCATTCTGAGACACTTTCTGACTTGCGTTTGCTTATGTGCCCCGAAGACTTCAGCCTTAAAATCCCCGCGTTTAAAAAAAAAAAAAGGGTGGGGGGTGAGTCTGGAAGCCACAAACACAAACTACACAGCACCTCGCTGTCTCGTTCTGCTGCGAGTGTCATGATGTTCCTTTCAAAGTGTCAAAGAGCCTCATCCACAGGGCGAGCCGGGAGTGACTCATATTCACGACATAAGATGGGGTGGGACACGCCGTACCATTCACTTTCACAACAGCTTCTGCTTTTGGAGAGAGCTGAGTGGGGCCCCCACACTTCCTCACTCTGCCCACCAGAGGAGAAGCCCAGGACTGACGACACTCTCCTTCTGAGGGTCCGGGTGCTGTGCACACAACTGGAATGTGGGCTCAGCCCTGTGGTCGAGGACCAACACTTCCCTTAAAAACCAAGAGCTTTCATAGGCCGTTGGCTCTTGTATCCTGAAGAGAAAAGCAGGCATGAAAATGGAAAGGAACTTAGTGATGTGCTACACCCATAAAATAAGACAGTATAACACAGAAAGAGTATCTGTGACGATCATACGGGAAGCAAATGTACAGGCGCTACCAAGCGAAAGCGAATTTCAGTTTCTATATGAGAAGCTCTGCAAAATATGCACATATATGGGTAAAGAATGAGGAGAACACGTGAAAATGAAACCAGGCCAGTCAGGGGGATTCATATATCATCTGGTTCTTTTCTTTCTCAAACTCTCTTAATATTCCAGCAGTGGGTATATGACTGAGTCTTTGCAAAGACTTAATTTTGTAAGATTTCCTTACTGAGAAATAGTACAGAATTTTCCAGTATGGCACTGATTCAGAAAAAGTTCTGATGTAGTGATCCATCCAAACCCCCTAGAAACACTGGGGTTTTCCAAACCTTTAAAGCAGGCGATTTATGGAGCATCAAAGAGGTCCCACTTATGCTCCACCAATGGCGATATCAAATCATTGGACCGAATTACGTCAGCCATATATCCTTGGGATATAAGTAGATACTGGTAAATCACTATTGTAGGTATCTGATACTATAATTATGGTACCTTTTTAATAAAGGTTAGCTTTTAAGTGTCTGGCATTGTTCAAAGCACTTGTGCGTATATTATCTAATGTAATCATCAGTCGATCCCACGAGACAAGTGGCATTCATCACCCTCCCATTTTATGGATGAGAAAATGGAGGCACATCCAATTTCATTTGCTTAAGTCCGTGCTTCGAATACGTGGCAAGGTCCAAATTCAAACTCAGCAGCCTGGCTGTAAACCTGGGCCATTCACATCCATACTCTGCTCCCTCTCCTAGGAAAGACATACCCTCCTGGAGGGGAGGCTGAGTGCAAATCCCAAACAGCAGGCTGATTCACTGAGAAGCCACTTACTGAGCTCATTACAAAGGGAAAGAAAAAGAAAACATGGAGGGACCTGGCCCAACACGTGGGCCCACCGGAATCTCTGATTTAATAACAAATCAGATGCAAACTGAAGGATTATACTCCCACTGGGAGTTTTACAAAGAGATTGAACTGAAAGTTAGGAAACATGGATTTTGTGCCAGCTCTGCTCCCAGCTCCTTACATGCTGTTGGGTGAGTCATCAGTTCCACATCTGTAAAATGGGACAGTGAGACCAATGCTCAGTAACCGGCCTGAATGGACGCGCCCCTGGCACAGGCTTCCCAGGGTCTGGCCTGCTATCCTTCAAGGGTGTCTACTATACGCTTTCCAGGGCCTGGCCCTGCCACGCTCCCAGGTTACCTGAGCTGTATTTGGCTTAGACTGTAGAAGGGAAGGAGAAAGATAAAGAAGGGGAGAAAAGCAGAAGAGAACAACAGATAGCAAAGAGTTCAATAAGATCCCCATTCATTTATCTCAGAGAATTAACTTTCCCAAAGGGTAGTGATAACCTAACTAGAGATTCTTCCTTGACACCCTTGAGGGTCAAAAAAATCTATAGTTAATATTATTATCCACACTGATGCATGAATAACAAATATAAAACATAAGCAACCTTGGGGTTTTAGAGTCTTTGGGACACAGTCGTACACAATCGTCATCCCTCCTGTCTTACCCACCGCGTCCAACCTTGTGTCTGTCTTTCTCCTCACTCCTCTACTTCCCATTCTAGAAAGTGAGTGAGGACACTCATGTGTGCAGAGGAGGGGAGCGGCACCCTCACATCCACAGGCTACCAGATGCGTCCTCGTGTTCTCTCCATTGACGATGCGGGGAGCAAATGCACACCAGCGCTGGGCCCGGGCTCCGCCAGGCACCAGCTGAGTGACCTTGGACACGTGCCTGGGCCTCTCCGGGCCTCGGTCACTCATATGGAAACGGGAGTGCTATCACAAGATAAACTGCTCCGAGCACAGGGTCCGGTGTATAATAAGTATTTCGTGAGTCTTAGACATAATTGTGGCAGCTTTCATGAGTTTCTTTAGTCGATTTGTTACCTTAGCAGCCTCTTACCATAACCAAAATGTGAAGGTTCCAGAAGCTGGGATGTGAATCAGAGTGAGGTCACCGAAAAGTCACCCTGCTCTGAGGACACAGAGCAGGCCACTCTTCCTTGGCACTGAATTTTCAGTTGAGGTGATAGCAGAAAAGGGAGAAAGTATTATAACTCAGGGCACCTCGGGGGTCAAGTACAGGGAGAGGAAGTGTTAGGAACGGGCTCTGTAAGTCACCTGAATCGATAAATTGCATGTGGCCAGCCCGGAGAGAACTTGGGCTTTGAGACCGTGAAACCTGGGTTTCAATTCTCTTTCTCCGACACACTGGTTAATAACGTGGGGGGGGGGGGGGGATATTGAATCTGTTCCTCAGATCCCCACCCGCATAGCTGGAGGTTTGAAACCCGTCTCGAGAAGCTGACCTGAGAACTGAAAAAGACACGTAGATGACGACCTTGTGCGCAGCACATAGAAAGTACTCACGAGCTGTTAATGTTTTTTTTTTCAAATGGTCTGGATAATAATTTTCTAATTTCAAGGATGATAGGCTGGTCAGATCTGGAGTAGTTACTTGGGTTAAGTGGTATTCTGCCGTCAGATTCAAATACCATTGCATGAGAATCATAAGACCGTGCTTATAAAATCTCATCATCAAAATGTGCTATTTTAATAAAACTAGAAATACAAGACCCAAGAAATGTCCCCTGTTGCTTCAAGGAAGATCCTCTTAACAAGTCTGCATCTAGTCTTCTTGTTTTAAGAGAGAAGCAGACCCTCCATGATCATGAAACCTGGGCCTCAAGTCCAGGAGCAGGAAGAGACCGTCCCTGTCACCCTGATAGAGCCGAGCCCTCCGCCCTCACACTGTCCTAGTCTCACTACTCCCCTGCCCTTCCTCCCTCTGCTCCCAGTTTGTTTTTTCTTCCCTTGCCAGTAGTAACAGCTGGTAATAGTTAGCCCAGTGGTAGCAGACCTCGGGGCCACGACTCAAAGACTGCGGGACTGTTTCTTCCACTGAACGCATATAAAAGTACTAACGAACCAGACGGTGATGTTCTGACACGTAGTGGTGACTGCCTCCTCACCTGGGGGCACTAAGAAGGTCGGTGGAGCTGACGTTACAACAGGAGAGGTTCATGCTCCTCGAAGGAGCACCAGGCCCACGGGTCCCCCCTGGGTCTGACCGCTTCATCGGCTGCTCACTCCAGGGAGAAATGGGCGACGGACGCCTGCCAGGGGGTCCCAGCTTAGCAGGGAGGCAAAGGAAATGAAACCCTTTGTGGAAGCAGTGGGGAAGAGCTGGGCTTTGTTTTGTTTTTCATGAAATTTGAGTCTTGCGGGGGAGGGGGTGAAAACAGTGCGGAGTAGGCCTTGACCACCAATAAAACCCGAAGGGCGATACAGACAATTGGATGAATCTGCACGCCCAGAGCCTCCTGTTGGCGACCGTTCACTCCGCCAGACACAGCATGGGAGCCAGCCCTTACCTTAGGGATGGGCAGGGCGCATGCTCACCTCCTCACCCCTGAGCAGAGGCCCACAGCTGCTTGGCCTTCAAGGCACACAGAGTAGAGCTCTGGCCGGCTGGGGGAGTGGAATATGTGTGTCCCCTCCACCCCAACTTTTAAGTAATAATAGATGATGCGGACATAAACTGGGGCAAAAAAAAAAAAAAGATGCTAAGATCATCCTCTTGGCTTAAGGATAAAAACTTCCAAAGAGTCGAAGACTTCACAATTCGAAAGGCCACTACTACACCAACTTGAACTTAACAGGTATATGTTTTCATGTTCTACGATAAAATTCAGGCCACGGCCCGTGCTCACCCTTTTCTCTTCCAGTTTCCTCTGAATTAGCAAGGCCATGCAATATGAGCCTAGTGCGTACGGTGTGTGGAAGCGCGGCCGATGAAAAACTGTCCACGAGGGACAGGTCTGGGGAGACGGCGCAGCTTCGAAACGGCAGGCTTGTGGCAGCCTGTCCCTGAGAGTGGTTTTTAATTGTACTTGCAAACTCTTTTTTTTTCTAAGTAGGCCAAAGCCTTGCTTTTGACATGTCGTTTACAGTGCGTGTTTGCTTAACATGTACTCTTTTCATAGACGGCGTGCAGGAAAAACAAACACCGGCCTCGCTCCTCTCAGCAACGTGTCCCAAACTAGCGAGGTCCAAATTACAAAGTTCCACTCGAATGCCCAGAGGAGGACCCTGTCGGCCCTGCGCTTCTGAGGCAGAGAGAGGACAGACATTCCCTTTCCTGTCAAAAACCAACGAAATAAAAAAAAAAAGAAGTTTTCTTTTCAGATCAAGAATGTGGGAAGGAATTCTCATGGCCCAGGAAGACGTGCGTAGACAAGGCCCCACGGCATCTCGTAAGGGGACGAGAGAAGACAAAAAGGCCACGTCCCACACAGACACGTACTTCCCAGGAGAAGGGCGCACGCTGCAGGTGACTGCCCCCTCGGCAGGGCGGTGTGGCAGAGGCGATGGAGACGACCAGTGGGTCTGCGCCCGTCACAGTGGGAAGGACCGGGCGCACCGGGCTGGCACGCGGATGCTCTGCTTCCGTCGTGTGGAACGCGAGGGTTGCGAGGGCACCTTCCCTATCCGGAAGGCCAGTCCCTGGCACATCCACTTTAGTAATTCTTGTTGAATGGATCTCTTTTACTCAGAAGGCCCTACACACACGGAGACTAATCTACCCAAAAGCTTCCAGAAATCTGAGACACTTGGGTACTGGGGTGCATTTCGATGCGTGTCTTCCAGTTCTTTCTGAAACCAGTCGATTCCCTAGAAGAGGGGTGAAGTCAGTGTTAATATCTGGCCCATGTGTCTAGGACTCAGGTCGACAGTA
Source organism: Carollia perspicillata (assembly GCA_004027735.1). NCBI lineage: Eukaryota > Metazoa > Chordata > Mammalia > Chiroptera > Phyllostomidae > Carollia > Carollia perspicillata. Next base: position 7,745 of record PVKM010032605.1, read on the forward strand.
GGATGGTGAATTGCTGGCTCGCGGGTCCTTTCAGTTCTGGACTGAAATCTGAAAACTCCACAAAAAAGATCAATACTCAAAGTGACTGACTCAATACATTATCTTCTTTGCTATCTGCGCGCTGTACATTAGACGCGGTCGTCACCAGGTCACAGGAACAGACATCAGTCTGTCGACCTGGCAGACCTATTTCAGCAGTAAGGACCAAGGCTCTAAAATTAATTATGCATGTGACCTCGAACAAGTGATGAACTTCTCTAGGCTCCATTTCCGCAACCGAGTAATGAGAAGGCCGGACTAGACCAATGGCCTTCAAACGGTGCTGCATGTCCGGATCACCCAGAGAGCCTTAAAATGCCCCACGCACCGACCGTCCCCCCTCCAGTTTGGTCGGACTCTCTGGAGAGGAGAACTGAGCACCAAAGGTTTTTAATTGTCCCAGTTCATCCCAGTGAGCAGCCTGCTGGGAAAACAACTGGATCAGGGCACCGCTAAGCATCCTTCCTGTTCTCAAAACTGGGCTTCTTGGGTTTGCAAAAGGTGAGATGATCCCCCCACCCCTTGGGATTAGACTTTCTGCCCTTAGTGGGTAGCGTGTCCTTATCGGCTCACATGAATTACACTGCCTGTGTCCTGCGAATCTACCCATTTTTATGCCCAGACCACTCCCCAGCAATGCTGGGGCAGGGGGCCTCTGGCTGCTCGTGACACTGAGTCTTAGGAAGCAGGGTGGCTCCTGGGGGAAAGCTCCCACCTAGCTCCTTTGGGTGCGTGAGCCACAACACTGGGGCGAAACGTTTTTCTGTTCCCGTGATTTTGTCCAGTCTCCCTTCCTTGACCCTGCTTTCTCCAGTCTAAAAATCATTAGCTACCCCTGCCAGCAGAGGAGTTTCTTGAACTTGTCCTTGACAAGCCAGATGTGTAACTGAACTGATCTGAATTGGTAAGGCCGCATGGTTCATCCTTACCACGCTCCCACAGTATTGTACTTAGAACAAGTTGTCAACAACAACCCCCCGGCCAAAAAAAAAAAATAACAAAAAACCCACACTCAATGTCTGATGTAAGAGGTTTTGAATGGGCATGGGGGGTGGGGAGCAGGGCCCAGGGGCCTGACCTATTGAGAGCTGTCTATGTGCCAGGCACGTTGTTTACGTCATCTCAGTTTGTCCTGCGATGTTGAAATTATTCCCATTTTACAATGGAAAAAACCCGGGGATCTGAGAGGTCACCTGAGCGGCCCAAGGACACCTGCGGTTGCACATGGAAACGCCTAGATTTGGAGCCAGGTGTACGTGAGCTCAGCGCCACTCTGCTGAGCACACCGTGAACGAGGGGCAGACAGAGTAAAGGCGGAGGTGGAGGGAGGGCTCCCTTATCTCTCGTCACTTACATTTTAATCAGGGAGGAGGGCAGTGTGTCCGAGGGCTCAGAGAGAGAGCAGGCCACTGTGAACCAGTTCAGGGAACAGGTTCAGGATGCGCCTGAAGAAACCAGCAGGCTTCTCGGTGACTTCCCGCCTCTTCCCTTCACACGCGATCTCAACCCCACTCAAAGCTTCGAGAACTTTCCAACAAGAAGCGCACGGCCACCTCCTGCCGCCTCCCCTTTTATAGTCAGACTACAGTCCCTGGTCCAAAAATAAATCAGCCTGATAAGAGGCCAGGAAAAGCAAAGCTTAATAGTTTTATGCTTTCACTACTGAGTTATGGGACATTCGTTGGATAAATTTATCATCGCATTTTCACAAATTCCCTTACAAATGAATAATTCTAGGGTAGGCCCAAATGACTCTGGCCTCTTGACCCAACATGGTTTTGTAATTGCTTGGCGCTCCGACGGTATGGCACTTAAATTAGGGAGCAGTCACCAAGTTATTTTTAGGCTATAGCAACACACACGCACGCGTGCGCGCACACACACGACCATACCTAGCTTCTTATTTGTACTCCTTTGGAAAAGGAGACCAAACTGCCTTTTTCACCAGCACCATCAGTGCTGCTCAACCCACAGTCATCACAAGTCATCACAAGACTGAGCTGCATTTCTGGGTGCTCACCACGCACGAAGAACCGTTTAGACACTCCCCACACATTAGTTCTTTGTGTGCCTAAACCGACACCATGAGACAGCTCCTGTTAGGTCCTCTTTTCAGAAATGAGGGAACTAAGAAAAGGAGGGATTATGGAATGGGTCCCTCCAAGTGAGGGGAGGGGAGGCAACCAAAATCAGTGCTCAGAGTGAACCCCAGGTCCACCATCCAACACGAGGCTGATGTTGGGCATGTTCAGATGTTCAACAGAGGTTCAGAATAACACCAGTTCGTGACTACAGACATGGACCCATAGCATCCCTGAGAGACAAGAGGCAACTGTGTGCCTCCCACAAGACAAAGCAGAAAGAGAAAGAATACTTTCACAGGGCCCCTGATTTCTGAGCGTAGCCACTCACTTTGTGATCAGACTCAGTACCGCCTGGGTTTACTTCACAATCCTCGTTAACTGTGGAAGAATGTGCCGTCCATGTCGCTCCTCCCTCAGGAGTTGTGATGGGAAGTTTCACGGTATTGAGGTCTGGCTCCCTACATTATTCAACCTTCCTGTGTATCAGCCTCCTGAAGTGATTCTCCTCCCCCTGCTCCCAACGAATGCCTCTGGTACAGAGCAGGACCTGACGTCAGGCTCTGTTTGGTGACAGCACAGGGCAAGTAGGCGCCCACGCACAGGTGCCCTGACAGACCTGTGCAGAACGAGGGCTAGGGACCCCAGCTGCCACCGGCAGCCTCCCACGTAGAGGAAGGGCTGCTTCTCCGCAGACCTGACCACCTGTGAGTCACAGAAGAACTCTACGTTTGCAAACGTCTCAAACATGGTCACGTGACATTGTCCATACTGTACTATACGATCTCCCCAGCCTCGTCAATTTTAAAACATGAAGTTTAAGCACAAAACACATTTAAACACATTAAAATATTGCCTACTCTATTAAAATTTTCAACTAAAACAGGAAGATAGGGAAAATAGCAATAATTGTTTAATCTGGTGACAGGTGTGTGGGCGCTCACTATACTGCTTCCTACTTGTCCATATATTTGAAAATTTTTATAATAAAATTTGTAAAGGCACAGACTGTCTTTAAGAAGGAGGTGACAGTGGCTTATCCTTTCTTACTCAGGTACATGATAAGTTATTTCCCTGAACCCAACTGTGGGAGCCTTATAAACATCATAGCAAAGATGGAAGCTTTCCTTCTAGAAGGCCCAGCATTGTCCAGCCTTCTTTTTCAGTGTGGTTAGAACTCATATGAAGAAATCGAGTTTTGATAAAAACAAATTATAATGCTTTCAAAGATTTTGCAAGTCCCCGCATACTTATTCATTTCTCCAGGTTGGGTCGAAGCACAGGTCTGATGCCATTTTTGTCCTCTGGGGCTGCGACTAACACATGGCTTCAGACACAGGTCACCGCGGGGAGGGGGCTGTCAATTAGAGCAGTAACTTAATCCCAGGGGCTCCCGCACCTCTGGTCGCCCTCCTCCCGACCTGACACAGCATTGCTAAAACGGCAACTGAGCAGCCGTTCTCCTTGACAGGCAGCACCAAAAATGGAGAGCGTGGCATTGTAACAGGGGACATTAAACTTGGACAGGGAGGGTAGCAACCAGTGTTTACAAACACAGACGAGGGCAGCAGGTGGGCCAGCCATAAATTACCCGCGATTGTACTGAAATCTCTGAAAATAAACCAACGAGGCCGTCGGAGTTTCTACCTCAGCAGATCCTCCCTACCCCCACCACCATATCCGCCTGACAAAAATCACTCATTCCAAGATGGTACCCCTACCACTCTTGTGAAAACAAACTCTTACGTCACCAGGGGTTGGGGTCAGTAATACACCTCAGCAGAGAAGCCAGAACAGAGTGGTCACTTGCCCAACTCGAGAGCCCAGAAGAAGTCGCTGGCCGTGCCTTCCGAGAGATGCCCACCCATTCCTCCTTCGATGGTACTATGGCGTCACCTTTGGTTTGCCCGGGTGACAGGGTAGCTGGGCATCCTAGCATTGCTCTCTGTTCTTTCCCACCATGGCCCCAAGTCTAGGCCATTGCCCCCAGAGTCCAAAATTATAATGACAATAATAATAAATAAAGTAGGTTGCAGACCCTTTTGCCTCTAAAACACATATTTTTTACCAAATTCTCAAATACTTGAAGAAAAACCCCCAAAGCTACAAATAATCCAACCTCTACGACCAGCGCGTCTTCCAGGCCGACCGCCGCTGTGTCTCACCAACCCGAAAATGACGAGCCCGCCCAGTGGCTGCCCCGGGCGCCCAGCGGTGAGGTCAGCAGCCTGTCCGGCCCCGCCCCACAGAGGCAACCTCACTCCCTGACACTGAGGAGCAAGCCCAGGCTGCCTGGAGTCTCAGCTGCCTCCACAGGACAGTGGGGAGGAACCCCACTTTTGTCAATAGCAGCCAGGAGACTCACTTCTCAGTGACTGACAAGTCGCCCCCATACACAACAACGGCTGCTGCCAAACTGAAGGTAAGATCTACGGCTCCTCCCAATCACCCATGTGTTCAAGTCCAGGGTCATCTCAGAGTATATTGTTTGACGCCTACCCTCAGATCACACAGGCACAAAAGGACTGCTTTTCCTCAACAGCATCTACTCTGCATGAGCAGGGAGATAACAATTAAGACCATCAGCTACCCCTCCGTCTGCCCCCCATACAAACTACCACAAATGGGAAATGTGTAGGTTGTACTTTCTCATCCAAAAAAAGCCAAGCCAAGCCAAGATCATGGTAAGAAAACACTAGCTGGGTAAACTTACTAGGAATCATTCGAAGTCAACTGAAGAGCCATAAAATACAGAGCTACACAGAAGAAATCTGAACATACTTATAAACAAAAGGAAACCCAGGAACGGCCACAAAATAATAACTGGACGCTGTGGGAACTCTCTGGATACAACCTCCCTGAGGCCATTCTTCCCATCAGAACCCACCAGCCCCAAGGAAAGTTGTGCCTTGTGGTAGTTGGGTCCAATGAGAGCAAGTTCAAGGGCAGTGGAGGGTGGGGCAGAGGGCTTAGAGCAAAGGAGTTCAGAACCATATTTCCAAGAATGCTACTTAACAAAAGGCAGATGCACCTTTGGGGTAAACCAGAGGGAGAAGGGCAGAGCTGTCTTCACGAAGACAAAACAGCTCCCTTGCTCACCTCGACGCCTGTTGCAATTTAAGTATGTAAGATGCTCAAAGGAAGCCTTTGGTCCACGCGGTTCAGGAGAGTGGAGGTGATGTGGCCCAGGTTGTGCACCTTGGCTCAAACAAACAGAAGAGAAGAGAAGAGGAGAGAAGGGAAGAGAAGAGAAGAGAAGAAAGGTGACTATCTCTCAGGACCACCACCACCAGAGGGAAGACATCAAAGAGGAAGAATGGGGTGTGGTGCCCCCAGGGGACGGTATTTGAGGGCAGAGAGGCAAAACCGGAGATGGACACAGGACAAGGGCTGCCTTACTAGGTTAGGGCAGGAAGGGGCGCAGAGAACAGCGGGTAATTCATTCCTCCTGCCAGGGCTCCTCAACCATGAGCTCAGAGTCACTCTGCGTCGAGTGTCCTAAGGGAAGTGACCGTCCCCCGCCCCACCTTGGGAGGAGTCATGATGCCAACAGTCGTCAGGTGCAGCCAGAGGGAACAGTGTGTTGGGGACGATGACAGCAGAATGACTCTGTCCCCTTAGAGCTGTGGCAGAGGAACGGATATACTGTGGGGGCGTTATAATAAGGATCTCTGTCCCTCTATCCATCACTCGATAAGCCACATGAAATCCAAGCTGCTCAGAGAGGTGAGAAAGAGGAAGATTCTCCCACAACAAGAACGGGCACCTGCAAGTGTACTTGTAGCCCACACGGGGGCTGCTTGCTCAGTCCCGACAACTTGGGTTCCGCCTGAGCGGCAATAAGTTTCCAAGTAGCGATTGACTGAAACAGAGCTACCAGCCCAGGCACGGCTAGAGGCACCATCTGGTGCTATAAAAGCCCCCTTTTAAAATGACGAGAAAAGCCTCGGAAAGGTGAAATGGCTCGCACCATGCAAATTAGAAGGGGAAGCAAGACCAGAACCCAAATCTTCTGCTGGGTTTCTTTCTCTGGACCAAAATAAGTAAGCAAGGGCATGGGAAGACAGACAAGAAGAAGGTCTATTCGGGCTTTTGTAGGCAGGGGTCAGGAGGATGCCGGTACTTCTAAGAGAAAACCCCGAGAGACCCCAGGCGAGGCCAAAGTGTGCTGGGGGAGGGGGCATTACCTTTCAGCACCAGGGGCTCTTTGCCTTCTCTCTTCAGGGACTCGAGGACTATGTGGAGAGGCTGCGAAGGCATCACTCGGCTCGGCTCATTGGTATTCTCATCATAAACTATAATTTCTTTGGAAAAGATCCTCTTGAAGGAGTCCTTGCCTTCCCTACAGGAAATCAAGTCTAAGACAGTGATTTTGCCCTGCTGCAGTCTCCGCCGGCTGATCTTGTCGGCACAGTTGATGTGGACAGCTCCTTGGATGTGGCTCTTGTTGTACTCCATGAAGGGCCGGCAGTCGATGATGACAGGGCCCTGGCTCGGCAGGTGACTCTTGCTGCATTTGGTCATCTTCTTTGCCAAGTCATTGGGGTAGATGATTTTGATGCTGGCTAGCTGCTTGGGGGTCCCCGACACAGGGCTGCCCACCCCGCCCGATGGACTTAGAGAGCCTGCGTTCTCATTGTTGTTGACCATCTGGGTGGCGGGGCAGGTGCTAGAGGTTCCGATGGCAGAGGTGGCGGAGCCGGCAGCAGTGGCTTGGGTTTGGGCCTGACTGTCCTTGTCGTAGGCGGCCACAGTGCAGCAGCTAGCGCTGCTGCATCCACAGTTGAGGGAGCGGGCAGAGCCGCTGGATGAGGGCATATACGTCAGATTCGCAGCCTTTAGGGACACGACGGTGGTGGCGATGACAGGAGGGTGGCTGCTACTGCCCGGGGCGGCAGAGCCAAGGTAGCTAGAGTCTAAGCAGAGGTTGAGATCCTGAGGCCGGACGGGCCTGGAGAGTGCCACTACTACCCTGTCGTCTAAAGGAGATGGAGGCATGAGGAGGCTGAAAGCTGGCAATTCAAGAAGAACTGAAGACAGTCTGTAAAGAAGGGGAGGGGGAAAGACAGGATAAAGTCACGTGACACAAAAGGCAGCCTCATCCAGTCCCTCGGAGAGGCCACTGCATCCCTCCGGGCAGAGCCGTCCTGCTGCCCTTTATCACGCTGCTCCTGCGGCTTGAAACTCATTTGACGGATCCAAAGAGGATGTCAACCCGAGGGCCCTCATCTATCCGGTCACTACGTCTAAGGCTAACAATGTATACGGTCTGCGCATATGGTGATGAACAACCTTTCTTGGACCCACATCCAAGTTCAGCCTTGGAGAAGGTAAAAGCACAAAGAATTAGAAACTCTGAAGACAGAAAGGAAGGCTCTTAAGAGGTAACAGTTATTCTAGGCCTCATCTCCTGGGCAGAAGTAGAGGGCAACTCTCTGAGAAAGACCCATTTGTCCACCCTTGCATACTTTCCATGTAATTCCTCACCCACCGCAAAGGCAAAGGAATGACCAAGAGCACGGGCATGGCTCACAGAAATATACAGCCGCTAAATATACATCCAGGCGGACGTCAACTTTCTGCCCATCAGAATGAAAGTATCCCCCCCTAAGTGAATCTCTTTAGCTGGGAGCTAACTTGCTTTCCATCCGACTGAGCCCTTTGAAAAGCGCACACAGTCCTATTAAAACCTCCCATGTTTTCTCTTAGCCTCTTATTAATTAATCTGCATTGCCCCTTTCATTACAAACTGGTATTACCTGAAATGAAGCTTCAAGCCAAGGAGCCAGGTCTGGCAACCCCAACCCTGGCCGACCTCGCAGCCCTCTCTTGCCAGCCCCCGCCCCCCCCACCCCTGCCTTTAAGGGAAGGACCACGTTGACTCTCCTCTCCATTCCCCCACAGACACAGACTGTGGATCCTAAAGCTTCTCTCAACGGGAGGCAGGTGCTGTGCGTGATATTTCAACCCCACACAGATCTCCCCCTCTCCGAGGGGATGAATTCCAGAAAGATGACTTCCCAGTGAGCCTGTCCCTGTTAAAGGAGGCCGCGAAGTATTGCCCTCCGGGTCTACCTCCTGTCTCGAGAGGGCGCCTGTAAAGAAAGGGACAGTTCCTTCCTCCCTGTAGGCACAGGGGCACCCTACAAACGGGGGGCCTTGCTGGCTCCTCTCCTGTTAGCCGTGCACGCCGCGAGGAGACCAAACCCCATGCAAGAGTCACTCACCTAAACGAACTTTAAGAGATGTCTGGGAAAATGTCATCTATCATCCGTCTACACCGGGCCTTCTCCATTTTCTGACACAGAGCCCAAGTGTCACAGACAGAATCCACACACGCGCGTGCACACACACGGGCACGCACCCTTCACATCTGCAGGTCCCCACGACTCAGGTTTCTCTCACCCACCTTCGGATGGGAGCGAAGGATCCAACGCCTCCCCTCCCGCCGTCACT
>PVKM010032606.1:0-16326 GCA_004027735.1 Carollia perspicillata
TTTAAATTCACTTGAGATTTTTTTATTCTTAAACTTAATGCTATGGAAAATGCAATGCATTAAGCTACTGTTTTTAATGCCATGTAAAATTCAAAGGACTATGCTATTGTTTTAGAAGAGATGTTAAATACCACAAATAACATCTTTAAAATGAGACATTCTTCAACATTATCATATATATTAGAACCTGGTGGCAAAAAATTAATTTTGTTTTGAGACTACAGCCATTTAAACCCTTCCATCCGAGCGTCATGTTTGGTCATGTGGAAGAAAGTGGTTCTGTATATCAGTCTCCTCAGGCCCTGCTCTGAGCCTCCATCCTGATTGGAAATATGAATAGCAACCTTGGTCAATAGGAATAATCAAGCTCATATCTCCCCACTATTCCCGGTGGAAAGCATAGCCCTGGCTAGGACGGGGAACATTGTTTAGTACTGATGTCAAATCAGTTCTAGAACCTGAAAGAGTCAACGGGCCCTATCTCCTCGTCCTGGCAAAATCTTTTCTCGTTCCATATGTTCACTCATTCATTTCCAGAGCATCATGTGTGGACCAGTAGATCTCAACCCCAGTAATCTCCACCAATTGTTCATCTTACAGCCTTGCCCGTGAGCTCAGAGAAGCATAGGAACTTACTTCTGACCCTGGAGGATCCTCAGGGTTACGGAGAAACAGCTTCATGGCATTAGGATGGCATCCTACCCAAATATCTCCCGTGTCAGGATCGACAGTTAAATTATCCACCAAGGTGTCCAGCTGTATGACCTTCCAAAAAAGAGGAAGCAGTGAGGATGTCGTTTTGACTTTCTCCCTTACCCCTCCTCCCTCGCACCAGCTTTTTCTGGCTCCTAAAATTAGTACTAATAATAAAATTCGTTACTGAATTTTAGAAATGCATGCACACCTTCACCATCATTTTTTTTTATTGATCTGTTTCCTGCATTCCACGAGCACGTTCCTAGATCAAGCGTGGGAGCTAATAGAAGAGGTCACACTGTGAGGGCAAGCCAGGGCACTTTTACCTTCAGCTGAGTTAAATCCCCGTTACCACGTATTTGCATTACATGGATATTCTTATCCATTACATCAGCTACATAGATATACCTTTGAAGTAAATCACATTCACATTTCAGTAGTATTACTATCATTAAAGTAGTATTAGTACTATAGTAGTTTTAAAAGATGACACTAAATTTTATTTGGGATAACATGTATACAAATTAATAATAGTTCAAGATACCACTATAATGGCTTTCTAAACCATAGCAAAAAAAAAAAAAGGGTAATGGGGTGGTATTTTTAATGTTCTTGAAGTGCTTCAAATATGCTCTGAACATGTGATATAAACATAAAGTAATGAAATTGGTGCTTCTAGATGACCTACAAGTTCAGTCTCATTATTTGGGACTCTTTAAATTGAATGTCTTTAAATTGAATGGAAGTAAGCGGACCTCTCTTATAAAACAAAAAGAGTCTCAACATCCAAAAACCAGTCCTTGGCAAGAACGACCAGATGACCATGAAGCTCAATCACACTCATTTCTAAAAGGAGGAAGAACACTTAGAGTCGTTTTCCACAGGGATCATCTCTGTTTATGGTCTGAATTTTATGTATTTATGGTACTTCTCTTTAAAAAAAAACTTACATTTTAAAACACTTTAAAGGAATTTTCCATAAAACTGCATGCTTCATTAAAAGTATTTTCTCCTAAAAAACCGCTGCAGAGAAGCAGTAAGTCTGCAGTTCACACAATTGCCATGCCCAGTCTAAATCGGGCCTCTCTTTCTAATAAGAACTTTTGAGGAAATGAACTTAGTTATGAGCATTTAAGGCCTTCCAGTCTCATAAGAGCCAGAGGTATGGTGGCTTTCCTTTCCTTTTTAGTGTGTTAGATTAAGTGTATTTCTAGAGTTCCATAAGAAAAATTGAAACAAGGACTTCAGATCCTGGAGTCCAGATTTCTCATTTTATTGGCGGGGGAGCCTGAGGGGCAAGAAGGCAAATGGTTTGCTTCGTAGCAGACAGTTAGGAAAGACCCTGGCTACTGCTGATCCCTCCACACGTGCATCGACTACTTAAGCTAAGGAGGTAGCCCACCTCTAGGGGAAGGAGTCTACCAAACCGTCAAGGCCCCAGGGTAGAGAAATCATAAAAGAGCTTACTTACTTTTTGTCTGGTGAGACTGTGATCCCATTGGCAGAACTAAACCCTTTGGCCACCACTTTGACCTCTCTCGGACTGTAGAAAAGAACGTAAGTCCACCGAAGGTCCATGATCATCTCTAACAGTGACAAGAAGTTGGTGAAATAGTGGTCTCTGGTGGCATAGAACTGTTCTGGTCCAAGAACCACAATGTCATTCACACTAAAGTGGAGACAGAGAAAGAGAGAGAGAACCTATGGAGTATTGCTAAATAGCCACTGCTGTCCAAAGTCACCAAATCTCTGCAAAGACCAATATGTTCATCGGTTTGCAAAAGTATCACATGAACTAACATACATTTTAAAACTCCACGGGAAGTACATGGTTTTTCATGGCCCTCATGGGTTTTTTTTTTAAACTGTTTGTTGCTTTCTCACTCCTCCCTTCCTCGGACATCAGCAAAAACAAGTAAATATACAAATAAGCCTCCAACTCCAAATCTTGGCTGCATAAATGTTTGTAAGAACCATCTGTGGCAGTCTCAGTGCAGTTCACCAACGGCTCTGGTTCTCCTCTTTCTGGAATTAGGCTTCTCCAATGGCCTTCGTGTTAGGCATGGCCATCTCACTTGCTTAGGCAGATGAAAGGAAGTGATGTGTGTGCCTTTCAGATGGAAGACTTCAAGAGTCAGTTCGTGACCTACCGTGCTTCACCCACTCTTCCACAGGAACCGGCAACTTTGCTGAGGATACAGACGGTGGTCCTCCTAGGGCCCTACGTGAGGACGCTATAAAACTGAGTCCCTGTATCACTACAGAAGAGACGTGGCATGAGTGAGAAAGCAAAATGAAACTTTGTGCTTCTGAACCCCTACGGATGTTAGGGTTTTTCTTTCCTGCTACTGCAGCATAACCCAAGTCATCATGATCTTTATATTTTCTCTGAGTAGGTGAAATTATAAGTGCTATTCTTTCTTAGTTATGTTCTTTAATATTACTACAATTTTTAAATGAAGTAAGTCTTACTCTTACAATGTGAAAAAAAGTAAAAGCATTTCAATTTTGGAAAAGTAAAACCAAAACAGTGACTTGAAAAAATGTAAAAATCAGTAAATCTCTTCAGATTAAATTGGGAAAAAATCTTGGAAGAATCAGAGAAATATTCTGAGGGTTTGATGTATAATGACTTTCCCAAGGTCATTGGGCTACTCATCTTTTGAGTCTCAGCAAAAGTATTCCTTTCTTTAAAAAGTATTTCCTGACCCCATAGATTAAATTAAATTCCCTCATGATGTGTTTTCATAGCACCTTGTTCTAGCCCTTAAAATGCTTGTTCAAGTGGGTGTGTCCAAAACACAGGAGATCACCAGACATGACTCACAACTTATGCATGTACTGGAGTGTAACCCCCCTCGATGCAAACCTGGGACTAATGAGAGATAGGGTTGGTGGGTAAGCTCTTTCCCTTTCTCACCCTGACCACGTTGCCCTTATGTGGCTTCCTGGAGCACAACTCCATGCATTTAGCAATGGGCTGACTTGAGAATGTATTTGCTATAGGTTGTCCTCCATATGAATGTCTAGAATGCTGCCATAACAAAGTACCACAAGCTTGGTGGCATAAAACAACAGAAGTGTATTATCTTCAAGTTCTGGAGGAAGTTCACCTGAAGATTCTGTGGTAGGATCCTTCCTGGTCTCTACATGCCTCTAGCACCCCCAAGCATGACTGGGCTTGTAGGTGCAACACCCCAACCTCACTCTCCAGCTTCACTTGGCATTCTCCCCATGTGCCTGTCCGTTTTCTTATAAGGACACCAGTCATACTGGATTAAGGGCCAACCAATATGGTCGGACTTAACTGTGAATCATATCTATCAATGATCCTTTTTCCAGATCAGGTCATGTTCTGAAATATTGGGGTTAATGTTGCAATATATCTTCTTTAGGGAACACAGTTCAACCCATAACACCCACCTTGCCCTGCCTCAGTCTGGTCTCTCACTTTTGCATTCTGGAATTATACTCCCTGATTAAGTAGTCCTGTATGTAGTTTTCTTTCCGGCTGCGATTTCTGAGGAACTCTTCCTGTGAGGTCACACGTTATTGCACTTGATCCTCACAATGCCCGGTCAGGTGAGTTGGGACAATAAGAGGATCTGCATTTTCTGAGAAAGCTGAAGCACAGGTTAAGTGACTTGTCCAGTTTCTCAGTCACTCCATGGCTGCCCTGCTCCACTCTGTCTCAGAACCCAGCACGATGGGTCATGAGAGAAGTTCAGGAACTTCACCTTCACTTACTTCTTCTGCCCACTGCTGTTATTGCTCCCAGATTCTATGGGAGAAGTTCATACACAATGTTGAGGAAGAGAGCAAAGACGAGAAGGCGAACGTTGTTTTCTTTTCCCATTCTTCTATCACATGGAAAGATTGGCCTCTGCTGTTTTAGAGCCCATCTTTCAGTGTTGGGTCCATCTTATAAACGACAAAGTCTTCCTTGTTTATGACAGCCTCGAAACAGGCAACCAACCTAGCCTCTAAAAAATATACTATTTTTTTTTTCAACACACTAAGGAAGGTGTTTTTCACTGTGATTGAGAGCCCAGCTTTGAATTCAGACAGATCTAGGTTTACACTCTGGTTCTGCCACTTACAAATTATGTAACATGGGCAATTATTTCATCTCAAACTCTTGAGTCTCAGTTTACTCACGCCTATTACTAAAGGCTATTGCGAGCATTAAATTAAGTATTTGGCACAGAGCCTGGCACATTGTCAAAACTTGATAAATGTGAATTTTTCGTAAGTGCCCACAGGCTTTTTTACAAATTCCACTTTAAGCTCTCATTGAACAAAGGAGGTGTCCATCTGGAGGTTGGTTATAACACCCAGTGGGTGTGGCTCTCAGAACACAACCTACCAAGACAACTAGAAATGGGTGGAGGTGTTTACAGAAAGCCCCGCAGTCGCAGGCGGTACTGCACTGTTGTGGTGTAGAGGATGCAATTGGAGCTGGGAATCTAACTGAGCACCTGTACAGGATTAAAATGCTTTCAAGAAGTTGGAGAGCATAAAGACATTCGATACTAATACAACAACTTCCAGTGAGGTGAGGTGCTGGGCAGGATCACCATGGGAACCTTCAGAGGGCTTTGGAAAACAATGCTCCAGAACAAAAGTTTAAGGAAGCCTGCTGAAAACAAAGCACACCGCAGAGGTGCAAAATAAATAAAATGCAAAATACCTTAATTCCGTACCTTTTGAGAAGTTCGTGTTCTATAGTTTTCAGGTGCACCAGAGAACGTTGTTGTTCCTCAAATTTAAATATCTCCACAGTGGACTCCATGTGGGGATGATTCACAACATAAAGATACACAGTATGGTCTAAGTGGGAAAAAACATCATTTCCCATAAATTTACTTCTATTGTAACTATTACTAGACTTGGTGTACAACTCGGTCATGTCCAAGGGTTTTTCTCACGCATCTTGCATTTGATCCCCACAGTCCACCTCATAGGTAAGTCAGACAAATGTCAGTATCTGTGTTTTATTGAAGAAATTGAGACTCCGAGGGGGAAATGACTTGGTGGCAATTGAACCACCACCAAGTGGCTAAGCCAAGCCCTGCCATTTCTACATGGTCCCCTCACCCTCTCCTACATCTCCTTTCTAACAGGAAGAGACAGAACTACCGTGGTACGCAAACACGGATGCGGTTTCTCCAGATGGCTCTTCACCAGGAGAAGTGGGGGCAAGCAAACAAAGCTTTGCTGAGAATGCATTTCGGTGAGAATCCCCTACATTGCAACACATGTTCAAAAACTCTCAGGGCTGTGTGGCTACCTTAAAATAAGCAACACTTGCCAGCTGGAGAACAAACTTTTGACATAAGTCAACTACCTGAGGTTGCAATAACAGTATTAGTGAGGTCAATTGACGCAGAATGTAAATATGAGTGCAATAGGAAAGAGACTAGCCGGTTTGGGGTGTTACTAACCTCAAGAATGTTCAGCTACTACTTTTCATGCTGGTACGTGAACTGCTGTGAACAGGATTGAGGGTAGTAACTGACTTCTGCAAGGACAGTTTTCTGATTTCTCAGGAACTCCAGGTCAGATGAGCTCTGGAGTTTGAAAAGGCCCACCTCGCCCTCCCCCTCAACCCCCACAAGACTTGATCTGAGTTCGTCTCCCCTATTCCCTCCTTTGATGGGGTTTCCAAGCACATAATGGAGAAAACTTGGGCCCTGAGATGGCCCCCAAAACACACAGACACCTTGACCCAAATGAAGGAAAGGGGCTCCCTCACAGAAGAATCTTTCTTTCGGTCTGACCCCGCTCTGTTCCGGGGGCAGGGGTTTGGATTCTAGCCCTCAGCCAGACGCTCTGGCAGACACGGCATGAACACTCCATGCGCTGTCCCGGCCTTGCCCCTCTTTAGGCCTCCTCTGGACCCCTCCTCTCATGTAAGCATTGCTTGGAGAGAACGATGTTCTCTGTCTCCTCATCTCATTCCAATTCATATGTGATGTTTTGGCCTTATGAACCAAATAAATGCACAATTACGGGAGGTAACTAATAAAATAAGATGTCAATCACACGCTCCACTTCTGAAAGCCTGATTAAATGCCTGAGGGTTAATCTGTAAACTGTGAACGAGTCCCATCTGAGAACATAAACAAACCAACTCCCACTGCACGCTCCCCCGCCAAAAAAAAAAAACAAAAACAAAAACGAAATACCTCCACCTCTAACACTATCCCATGCAATAAAATAGGTCCAAATCAATCTGATCACTCATTACACCTTCTCTGGTGAAGCACCATATGTCTAGTTAGGTGTCAGCCCAAAAGTGGTCACTTTTGTATTATTCAAGTAGAACCTGGAGCCCAGGTTTTACCCGAGTAAACAACAGAGGACTAGAAGTAAGACCACCTGTGTTCCAGTTCTGGAACTGCCACTTCCTACTGACAGGAGTGAAGCCACACTTCACTGTGTTTCTCTAACCTCCATGTCTCCATCTATAACACTGAGCATTGATGTCTGAACTGCCTGACTCATCGTGTTCATTCATTTATTCATTTAATACATGTTCATAGAGCAGCAGATATGGTTCTAGACTCTGGGAATCCAGGAATGGGCAAGTCACATATGCTTTTATGGCGATTATATTCTAAAGAAGAAAACAGGGAGGAGAGAATTCGTAAACAAACCAAACTGAAGTGGGAGATGACTTCTTCATAGAGCAGCCACTTGAGCAGGGATGGTTAATCTTGGCTCCAAAGGAGCCAAGAAGGAGCTTCTATAGAGCAACAGTGGAAAAAGGAAAAGAGGTTGGCATCTTTTAACATTAATAAAAAACATTAGTTGACATTTTGATGAGCGCTAAAAGAAGTGCACGGAGAAGAAATATAACCAGGTTCGTATCCTGAAACAAGATGGTGGGAAGGCTTCACTGAGAAGGTGACATTTAAGTTGAGGCCTGAATGATGACGAAAAGTAAGCCAGAAGCAGTGGAAAGACATTCCTGGCAGAGGGAACTGCCATTGCAAAGGCCCTGAGGCATGTGGCATTGTACTGGACTCAGAGCAACCCAGCATGGCTGGTCCAGAGAGCCAGGGGGAGAGGAACGTCCAGGGAGGCTGGAGAGAGCACCCCGATGGCTGAATGTGTCAGAGGAGCAACTGGGAACCCAGGGTATTTTGAAGATTTGCAGTTTATCTTCAGAACAACGGGGAAAACATGGAGACTTTTAAGAAGAGAGTAACATGATCAGATTTGCATTGGAAATAGCTCTTGCTTATGAAAACGCATTGGGCCCTGGCTGGTGCGGCTCTGTGAACTGAGCATGGGCTCAGGACGGGGGAGACTGCTGGTTCAGTTCCCGGTGGGGGCACCTGCCTGGGCTGCGGGCTGGGTCCCCAGTAGGGGACACATGAGAGGCAACCACACATTGATGTTTCTCTCCCTCTCTATCTCCCTCCCTTCCCCTCTCTCTAAAAATAAAATGTTATATATATATATAACATTATATATATATACATACATATATATATTTATGTATCAAGAAAAGGGATTGAGGTAGTATACGAGGGAAGGTGCAGTCATGGGAAAGACACGTTTGACGCTTGGACTGGGATGGTGGCAATGAGGATGGGGAGAGGCAGACGCTTGGGTAGATATTGAAGAGGGAAACCGGACAGAGCATTGTGACTGGCTGACTGGACGAGGAGGGGACAGAACAAGTGTCAGGTGGGATCCAAGGTTTTATTTTGAGGAATAAATAAGTTACATATACAGGAAAATGCTTTGTAAACTAAGCCAGAAAATTGTTAGGTACAATTACCTTTTAAAGATGGGCTTGCTAAGCCAATAAACAGACATACAGGGGTGAGCAGAAGTAAATTTACAGCTGTTTGCATGGAAAGACATGCAAGTTATGATTTATTTTAATAGCTTTATTAACTCAAAAGAATGTCACAATGGCCCAGTAAATCTATTTTTGCCCACCCCTGTATAAGATTTCAGGGTAATATTTAACCTACCTAATAAAATAGTATTCGAGCATTTTAAAAGGTACCCATTTATTTAAAATTGAACGAGCCACTGTTGGTGCAGACGACAGTTACTGGATAAGTGGACAGAAATAATCATGAATCATTGCTTTTCACTCACTAAATCCGTCCAGCAAATTTACACTGAACAACGCCTTGTAGTTCCCGCACGTGTTTCGGATTAAAGCGCTGTTTCTTTAAACCTTCTGAATCGCAGCCCTTCCATTTGGCCCTCCCTCACGTAGTTACTATTAGTTAGATTTCACTGTTGTTATTTTCTGCATGCTGTATGGACCCACAGATATTTAAAAACTACATCAATCTGTACTTAGGAATTATCCACAAGTTAGAATAATGCTGGAAATTGCTTTAAAGCATATGCGATGTATTAATACATAGGTTTTGTTTTTAGAACAGCTGTTTTTGAGATATAACTCATACTTTTAAAATGTACAAGTTAGTGGTTTTTAATATATTCACAGAGTGGTACAACCATAGCCACTCATTAGTACCAGAACATTTTCATCCCCGCAAGAAGAAACCCCATAACCCATTAGTGGCCACTCCCTGTTCCCTCCAGCCCCTGCCAATCACTAACCTAGTTTTTGTCTCTATGGATTTTCCTATTCTGGACACAATATAAGTGGAATCATACACTATGTGGCCTTTTGGGATTGAATTCTTTCACTTAGGATAATGTTTACAATGTTCTTCCATGTTGTAGCATGTCTCAGTACATCATTCCTTTTCATTGCCAAATAACATTCCATTACAGAAACATACCACTTTCTAATGCATTCACCAGAGGGTGGGAATTTGGGTTATTTACACCTTGCAGGTATTAGGAGAAATGCTGCTATGAACACTTGTGTAAAGTGTTTGTGTGGACCTCTTGTGTTTGCTTCTCTTGGGTATATGCCAAGAAGTGGGGTTTCTGCATCATGGGTGACTCCACAATTAACATTTTGAGGAACTGCTAAACTACTTTAAAAAATGACGGCACCATTTTACAATCTCACCAGCAAAGTGTGAGGGTTCCAATTTTTCCACAGCCTTGCCAGTGTGTGTTACTGTCTGTTTGTTATTGTGAAGTGGTATCTCATGGTCGTTTTGATTTGTATTTCCCTAATGACTAAGGATAGTCAGTAGCTTTCCATGTGTTTATTGGCTATTTGTATATCTCTCTAAAAGATGTCTACTGATATCCTTTGCCCATTTTTTAATTGGGTTATTTGTCTCTTTATTGCCGCGTCATAAGAATTATCTGTGTGTTCTAGATACAAGCCTCTTATCAGATGTATGGTTTGCAAATGTTTTCTTTCATTCTTTGGGTTGTTTCTTCACTTTCTTCATCATGTCTTTTGAAACAGAAAGCTTTTAATTTTGGTAAAGTCTGATTTACCTATTTTTTCCTTTATTTTATGCTTTTAATGTCACACAATTGTTTTCAAAGGTTCTTTAGTTCATAGGTTAGATTTCTGAGAATACGCAAACTCATTTTGATGGTCAAGTGAGAAGAAAAGGGGGTAGGAGAAAAAGGGATTGATCACTTCTAGTCTCCCTTCTTGAATGTGATGCTTCAAAATGTGTTTGATACACATTTATTATTTTATGAATGTACATTTTTACAGTAATACAGCATCTTCTCTCCTTTCACATGAATGTTAAGTAGTTGGCAATGAGTGGTTTGTATTTCCCTCATTACCCCTCATTCCCAGGCTTTCAGGCTTTACCTTTGTCGATGAAAAGACTGATCCCATGTGGATTAAATGATGCTTTGTCAAAACCATCACTGATGGTTAGTGCCTGGACCCTTGGGTTTTGCTCATTCAGATCCATCACGAAGATTTGTCCTGGCTCATCAGGCGCAAAGCAATGTATGCCTGGATATTTTAATCCCTTTAAAGAATAGAGAACAAGTATAAACATATACACATATCAAAACAATGTTTTCATATGAGAGTCAAAATCTCAAAGCTGTAAGTTTCTATTCGATTTCTTGGACTTTTTCCCCTGTCAGTGTTTGCCATTATCTGATCTGAGGGATTATCAATGTCATCTAAACCATTGGGAAAGAAAAAAACCCAGAGTCAATGTTTAATGTAGAGAGAAGGGGGTTAGCCCAAATGGATAATGCAAGACACTAGGCTGTGTTACTTTGTGCATGTCCCTCAGCCTGCCTTTGCCTCAGATTCCTCATTTAGGAAATGAGGAAGTTAAAATGTGTGATGGCTGAGAGTCTATTCAGTCCTGATATTCTGTAGCTAACCTTCGGAGGGTGTATGGTTTCCTTCAGATCCATTGTATCGATTGTATTTTGTAATAGAATTAGTCAAGAGTTAACATAGGAGAACCAGTCTCGGAGAGACTGACTGTTGACATAGGTTGACTGTTTCTGACCTATTTTGTTCCTATAGATATGTCTGAAAATTTGAATATGAATCTTTTCCTCTAAATAATGCAAAAAAATTCATTCCCGTAACTTGGACAGTGGCTCTGTTTATTGGAAAAACCAGGTGTTCATCAACCAGTGATGGTAGGCACCCTGAATACACTGGGCCTTCGGGGCATCCCTGGTCATTGTGTCAGGTCTTGAGGTTGGTTTATTCTACACAAATTACAAAACTCAGCCCACTTCTTCCTGGCATCCCTCCCCCATCACTCTGGTATATAGCAATATCAACAATCTTGTATCTTTTCTTGAACTCTTATTTTCACTTATACTCAACATAAACTCTCTCTTTCCTACTCTATCTTCTATCTCTGTCTCTCTCCCTTACCCTTCCCTTTCTTATAAATACACACACAGAGACAGACACACTCTTACTTATAATAATACCATTCTTGGCCCCTTCTACTCTCTCCCACCTCACACCTGGGTGAGTGAATCTACATCTGTAAATTTTTTTAGAATAATCCTTCTATGTCTAAATCTTATTGGAGACCAGCTTTCCCACAGGCAATACTGAAACGCATCAGAGAAGGTGTGATGCCCTTTTGTATTCTCCATAAGTCACCACACCTGGGGAGGGAGCGGCATGCCCCTAGCCTCAGACTTCTCCTTCTAGGCCACACATATGCTATCATCAATCAGCAGCTGGTCTTCTAAGGAAACCACGCTCTTTGCTTACTGCCTCTTTATCAAATTCCTTACCAATCCCTTTGCCTTGGTCCACCTCCAGAGCTAGTCTAGAATCAAGTCAGAAAAACCTACACACAAAGTTACCATCCCAGCTTCAACCATTCAGTGATGTTTATCAGCCTTTTAATTTATTCTAATAGGTAACCTCCCATCCAACTATTAACCACACCCGACCCTGCTTATCTTCTGAGATCAGACGAGATCGGGTGTGTTCAGGGTGGTATGGCCATGAACTCTAATAGGTAATCTGTTGCATTTCTCCAAATGTCTATTCTAAATTTATTACTTATCTTCCAGAGCCCACACTTTCTTCCACTTTATTCCAATGGATAACGTTACCTCCTATTTCTCTGGGAAAAGAAATCATAAACAAATACGTCATCCAACATAAATTTCCTCTGATTCCCTGCTTTCTGTCTCTAATTCTTCAGCTTTATCAATTCTCTTTCTTCCTCCCTCTTTTCTTAAGGAGAGAACATCCTTCTTCAGGTCTTCACTCTGTCGTCTGCTTGGTTCCTTGTTCCCTAGGGCCTGTCTTTAGAAATTATATCCTCTCTCTTTCTTAACCACTTAATTTTCAGCAATGCCCCATTCTTTTGCCTGAAAAATTGCTCATTTCTTGTTCCTTGAAATGAATCACCCCCTAACTTTACTATTTCTTCAAACATGCACTTAGCATGCCTTCCCTTCACTATCAAATTTCTTGGAAACATCACTTGATCTTGTTACCTGGTTTAATTTGCTCCAACTCCAATTGCCTAAACACGGAATTCTATAGTTTATAGAAATGCCTCCATAACGGCCCTATCAATGGCCTCCGAAAGATCTTATTTGATAACCCTTCAACTTTCTCTTACCTATATGTCTGAAGCATCTGGCACCATGGTACACCCCTTTGTTTCTGGTCAAAACCCCCCTAATATAGAATTTCCCAGGGGAAGTCCTGCTTCTCTTCCTCCTTCTGTCCTCACTCGTCCCTCTTTCCTTCCAGCTCTATACTCTGTCACTGCAGGTCTTATAGTCATAAGATTTTTGAATCTTATGATCTACACCAATGTCTTTTAAATCTACACATTTACCGGGAATGTCTCTCTGGAATTCTAGCTTGCATTCCCGCCCAAAGTTTTCCTGAGGGCAGGTCCTAATCAAATCGTCAAAACCAAAATCGACATTCTCTTCTCGAACCCTGCTTCCCCTTCACATTATGCTCCTTGGAGGACATCCCCGGTATCGGCCTACAAAATTCAGTCTTTATGAGGCAGGACAGTAAGAAGCTAGGCAAATTCCTTGGCAGGTGGAATGGGGAAACTGAGGCAGACAGTTACACACACTGGCTGAGCAATTTACATCCAGATACAGAAGGTCACCCAGGCAGAGAAACTGGGTACCTAGCAACAGGCAAAACTGGCATATCCTCCCCCTGGAATATCACCGGCCATGCATTTTAGACCCCTGGCCTTTCATGTCACTGACCGTGGTGTTTAGATCCCCTGGCCTTTCCTCCCCACATAGAATGTCTAGGCCTCAGTTGTACTGCAGCTCCAAGCCCAGGAAAGCAACAGAACCAGGTGGGCAACTCCAGGACCAACTGCAATGACTAAGGACACTCTTGTCCTGGCTCCCACCAATTAGTAGAGACCATGACCCTGAAAGGACACACCTGGAAAAGCTGATGAATATTCTCTTGAGATCTCCCCTAAAACCCCAGGTTTTAAAACCCTCAAAACAGAGGTCCCAGCAGACGCGCTTTCTCCCGGAAGCACAACCATGCCTCTCTCTTCTCCCTCTTCTTCCCCCACTGGCAAGCATCTCCTAAACTGAAGGGATCCCACGAGACTTGCAAGCAGGGTAGCAGTGGGCAGCAGGATCTCAGGGAAGACTAACCCCCTGAACCTGTCTCCAAGGCCCCCTTCTCTCTGACTTCTCAGTGAGCCAAAGCAGCCTCATCGTGGCTCTTTTCTTTCCCGTACCATTTCTAAGAGCCAAAGCAGCCCGGCCTAGGCTCTCCTGTTGCTTCTTCTAGCTTAGGTCCTTTCCTGTTTCACCATCTCCAACTGTAATAGACATACTCTCAAAATCACCTGGACTTGTGTTGTGAAATCACTCCTGCACAAAACCAAGAACACACACACTGCAGGGCGGCCCGAGGCAGACCCACTCCAGGCCTGGTCTGGGTCTGGACCCAGACCACAGTCAATTTGCCACCAAGTCCAATACATTAGATAATGGTAGTATTGAAGGAAAAAATGTCAGAGACATTGAATCCTTTCCTTTTCACCTGTGGAAAACCTTACCTTTCACCTGAGGAAAATTAAGCCCAGGTAGGTCTATTGCCTAAATCACTCAGAGCATTAATTGTAGCCTCTTTCGCCATACCCTAAAGAAAGGTTTGATAGGCAACAATATCACCCAGGAAGGTAGCTCAAGGCAGAACACCAAAGCAAGTACCATGATAGTTTGGGAGTATGTGAGGGCATTGTCAGCTAGTTCCAAGACTGGTTATTCTAGAAATGAAAATAATCTGATAGGAAAATAAGGGTGGAGCACTGCCAAAAGCTTGGCTAGATTAAGTGTCCTGATGAATAAAGCACCTCGGATAAGATGGCTTCCCACTCACTGGTTTTCTGTTTCAGGCAGTTGAGTGAGAATCTGTGGCAAGTGACTATGTGCAATTCTTCTGATATCATTCATCACAGAAAATGCTGAAAATCACTTGGAGGTGAGGCAGGAGAGTAAGAAGCCAGGAAAGTTCCTGGGCAGGAGGAATGGGAAAACGTGAGGCAAGAAAATTACACAAGGCCACACAGTTTGAGCAACTTACAGCCAGCTGGTGCACAACAAGAACTTATCTCCCCTAACCAAGGACACTTGAGAGCAAGCGGTTCATACGTCTCCTCCCTAACCAGAGAATACATGGCTTAAATCTCTCCGGCCTGGGAAATAGAGAACAGAGATCTCACTAATGTCTTGTGCCAGCTAAACCCAAGGACAGAATAAGTTAGGGGAACAAATGAACAAAAACCCCATTAAAAGCCAGACAGACCCAAGATAAAAGTAAAACAGTAGAGCAGAACAAAGAATATTCCCCAACCTCCCTATGCACTCATTTTCACACATCAGCATATTAAAAATACACCTGGGAAGCTGATGAATATTCTGCTGAAACCCTCCCCTAAGGTTCTCACCTGCAGAAAAAAGATAAAAAGCCCTCAGGACAAAGACTCAGGGTGGGCTTGCTCTAGAGCATCCTGTGCCTCTTCCTGGGCATGGACTCTTTACTTCCTCCTAAACTCTCAGGGTCCGCATGAGACTTGCAGCCAGGGGAGCACAGGGCAGTAGCAGTTCAACCCGGGCTGACCCCCGGTCTTGTCTCCAAGGCCCCCTTTTTCTCTGACTTCACAGTGAGCTAACAGCAGCCCCACCTTGTCTCACTCCCTTCCGACAGCTTTTCTAGGGAGCCAAAGCCTAGGTTCTCTCCTGTCACTTCTTCTGCACTAAGTCCTTCCTTGGTTTCACTGTCCCCAACCTTAAGATACGTACTCTCAAAATCCCCTGGACTCGTGTTGTGAAATCTTTCCTACACAAAGTCAAGAACCCACACTCTCCAGGCTGGCCTGAGACAGACCCACTGCAGGCCCATCCCTGCCCTGGTAGTAGGAGTACAAGCATCTTATTTCCCCCAAGAGACTACATCTCTGTGCGGACAGGCAGTCAAGTCCAGGCCTCATTCACCAGCACATGCATTCAGTAAATAGTCAAGCACCTGCGTATGCCAGATAGTATGTTTGGCACGGAGCATGGCCATGAACACGCCAGAGTCGTGGCCTCAAGGAGCTTGAAATCCACAACGATAGCACCATACCAACTCATCAGATATGGTATTGTATGTAAGGACCTCAGCACAGAACCCAAGGGACCAGAGAAGATGCACTGCACCCATCAAGAGTGTTAGGGAAGGCTTTTCTCAAGAATTAAAGGGCCGTCACGGTGAGATCTCACAGAGAACTCAGTTAGCCAACATGTGTAAAGAAGGGAGGAACTTTGCAGGCAAAGAGAAGCATGCCAAGGACCAAGGTAAGGAAGCAAAGAGCCTGCGCGGCCTTTCTAGATAGACAAAGGATTAGCCGTGAGATCGGCAGCTTCCAAACATGTTCTAGGGTGGCAAGAAAGAGGGACAAGAGAAAATAAGAACAAGGACTTGAACTGATTATAGTCTTAAAGATTAAAAGTAAACAACGAACATCCTCCTTAGCTTGTAAGTTACCAGTTGTTTGCTAGTTTACAAAAATAGCTCCATTATTTAAAACTTCATGTTAACGTTTCTCATGGAACTATTTATTATGAAAATCTCTGTTTTCTATATAGCACTAAGTCAGTACTTTTAGTTCCAGTGAAAGCAGAAAAGAAGCGTACAGTGAGAACTACAAATACTATGTCCTCACAGCACAGAAATCTCCCAGCTGTATTTATAATCATTTTGAAAGGTCT
>PVKM010032607.1:0-16323 GCA_004027735.1 Carollia perspicillata
TATTCACCATCTGCATCTCTCCCCTCATGGGTTCCTCCACCTGTACCAGTCAGACTTTCCTCCCGACATCCCTCTGAGAACGGCACTTGTCAAAGTCAACAGAACTTCCACCTTGCCAAACCCACGGAGGCATGGAAGCAAATCTGATTCCTCACAGATGCAAGATTTGGGGATAAGTGTTGGGCAGGGTCATTATTTCATTATTTCATGTTATTTTTAACAATTTTTTAACCACCAGAACTTCAAATTCAAATTCTTCAAATGATATGTTACTCAGAAACCCAACAGAGAAAGTAGATTTTAAGGAAACAGACCAGTCTTGCTGAATCTGAGCTAAGAGGTGGGGTCCAAACTTGTCTATGATCCTTTACCCGCTTTATTCCCAAAAGTATCCAGTGTCCCCAGGGCTCCCCAGAGCCCAGATTGAAAACAAAAATCATCTCAGCTCTCTGGGGAACCAGGAACTAAAAGAGTAGAAAGAGAAGAGGGCTAACATAGGTGTGGATTTAGGCCTGATGTAAGCCAGCTTGAGTTCTTGCCCATCACTTGCTCACCCAGGGACAGGTGGTCAGTTCTGGAAGGACGGATCAGGAAACAGTGCAGGAAGTGTCTAATCCACATATCCCAAACAAATGTTCCTTATAATCCGGGAACAATGATTCTTTTCCCCAAAGGTTTCTCCTGTGCTTTGAACAATGTGTGGTCCAGGACCCCTGGTTATCACCAATTGCTAAGGGCCTTAAATTTGAACCTCTTACACAAATTGATCCAGGGAGCCTAGCGGTAGGATTTTCTCCTCAGTTCTGTAGAATTCTTCTAGAAAGAAAAAAAAAGTCTCCTTGGTATCTGGAAGGACCTCATGTACATTCAAAGACTATAGTATTTCATTGTGAGCCTTTTCCCACTTTGGCTTTGGAAGCAACTCTTACTGTAGCTTCACTGGAAATTTCCATCAGGTTTTGTTCTGGCAGTCTGCAGCCTAGTACCTCTTAACCCTGGATCAGATTCTAGGAACCTGACAATCTCTTCAGACTAGGGATTCTCAACCTTTTTTGTCCCATAGGCCCCTTTAGCAGCTGATGAAGTCCACAGACCCCTCCTCAGAAGTACCTTTAAATGCATAAAATAATCTCATTTTAGCATGTGTTCCGTATAAAAATTATAAGATATTTTACACTTTCTTATACTAAGTCTTCAAAACCCTGTGTGTATTTTACACATATATCATCTTAATTTGCATGCTAAATTATCGTCAGAAATACTTGATCTTTATTTAGACTGTATAAATTGATAGTTGAGAAACTAGATTTACATACTTGAGTTGTTTAAAACATACATAAAAGGTTTCCAATAACTGGTATCTGGTATCCATTTTTAAAGTTAAGTTTACATTTATTAAAAGGAAATAAAATTAAAAATTTGGTTCCATTGTGCAAGCCACATTTCCAGGAAGGGCTCAGCAGTCCCATGGAGCTAGTGGCTATTGTATTGGGCAGTGCCACTTTAGATTCTTAAAATCTTCCGTACACATGATCTACTTCCACCCCTCACTTAAGAGATGAAGCTGAGACCCAGAGGAGATAAGGGTTTTCCCAGAATCTCAGAAAACGAGGCTTTAGAGCCAGATCTCCTGAGTCCTCGCTGCTGCTCTGTCGACCACACTGCACTTCATAACGTTCGCTGAGGTGATTGTTAGGATTAACCTACAATTACTCTGCCTGCCTTGAAGTTCCATTACCTTCAGTCTTTAGGGCCGTCTGCACAGGCACTCAGAAAAAGTCTGTTGTCACTATTGCTGTAGTCAGTGTGCACCGAAGCCACCTGGGTGTGTAACCGGTATTGTCCTTGTTTCCCCTACCCCATTCCCACCCCTCTGCTAATCTCCATCATTGCCCTGCATCTGATCCATTGCAGCAATACTTCATCCTGCTCATCCTGACCGACGGTGTCATCACAGACATGGCCGACACCCGGGAGGCCATTGTCCATGCCTCCCACCTCCCCATGTCGGTCATCATCGTGGGCGTGGGCAACGCTGACTTCAGTGACATGCAGATGCTGGACGGTGACGATGGGATTCTACGGTCACCCAAGGGAGAGCCAGTCCTTCGAGACATCGTTCAGTTCGTGCCCTTCAGGAACTTCAAACACGTACGCCTATCTCAGGGGCTCTCAATGGGAGGGCAGAACCAAGACAAACTCACTCCCTACCTGTGTCCCCCGGTTTGTAGTGAGGCAAAGCCAGCTCTCCCTGCCCAGGCCAGCCCATCTCCCACACAGGATATGGGGAGGGTGGCTCTTTGGAGATAAAAGTGTAACTTGAAGTATAGATGAGAAGTCATGCCAACTATGGCAGCAAACATGTCATTGGAACTTGTCCCCATCCCTGTAGTGTAGGATCTTGGTGCCCTCAGGGCTACTGTGTACCAGTGAGCAGATTGTTCCTGCACATGGGCATGTGGGCCTGGCCAAAGAAACAAGGAACGGCCGAAATTCTGCCTGGCTTCTGCTTGTCCTGCCCTGGCGGGCCCTGGCAAAGTGCATTTTCGAAATGATGGAAACCTCAATCCTCTAGAAATATAGTAAGGAGCATCAGAGGTTTGTTTAACTCATTGAGGGAAACAGTAAGATGACAAAAGGTAGTTCAGAGGAGGATATAAAACAGTTGATTATGGTCAGTGGGGACAAGGCTGGAGTGAGTTTGCTTGGGCGGGTTCAACACTAGGCAATGACCAAAGGGGCTAGAAATAAATAAGTAGACTTTGGATTACCTTCACTGCTAGACAGAAATTTGTTTTACAAGTTAACATCTAGCTTTACAGTCTTGAGCTGTAATCAGTACTAAATAATAAGTCCAGCTGCATTACACCCTCCTGACGTCCCGAAAACACGCGCACTAGTGCTCCAGTAGAACATCAGAAAGTGCTCAAAGACAAGTTTTCCTTCGTTTCCAATTTTTAGATAATTATTAACTCCATGGAAGAAGGGGCACCTCTAAAATTTCAACACCACCCTGCACCTACAGGGCTGCAATTGCCCAGAGAGACACCCTTGATTCATAGGAAGCCTCCCTCGGGGCCTCCCCAGCTACATCTGGGAGTCCTTGAGGGTAATGTGGGCTGGCACGCAGTCCTCTGTGACCCTTTGTCCCTTGCCCCTAGTGAAAGTCACTCCCCTCCTCCCGACGCTGATGTCCCCTGAGGTTTTGCCCTGTCCACTGCTGGTGGGGCCAGCAATATGCTCCCGGTGCGTGAGGACTGAACTTTAGCTGCCCCTGCAGGAGGGAATCTTTGGGGTGCTCAGTGCCCTGAAGCAACTCTGCTGTCTCCTTAGAAATGATGAGAACGCCCTCCTATCCCTGTTTTAGTGACCCCTCTGTCACTGGGACCATTCACGCAGTGAAGTCTTTGTCCCCACATTTCAGGAGCCCTGCCAGAAACATCTTCTTTAGCTTCCACTGAAGCCCCTCCATCCTCAGGGTGGAGCTCAGTTATTTAGGGTCTGGAGAGGGAGGGGCAGGCACTATGCCATCCACAACAAGCTTTCCTGCCTGATGCTTTTTTGGAAAAGCCTTTCTACTCTGGCCCAAACTCCTCATTCTCACGAGTCCTTGACAGCACCCTAGCCAGTTTATCAGATCTGTCCAGGCTCATGTACAGCCCTCTTTGCGCCCATGCTGGCAGCCTGCCACACTGGGCAAGGTAAACATAGAGGGTGGAAGGCTGGGTTGACCATGGTTGATATAGACAAATCCCAGTACCAGCATCAAGTCCTTCGATCTGTGCTTTGCACAATCTGTCATTTGTCCCACTGCCTTGTTGGGACAGTCGTTAAAGCCAGTGTTCAGGTGAATCATGAGCCCGGTGGCCTCCACTGAAGCCTACATCTCGTGAGTCGCCGGGCCCATGCAGGGAGGTCACTGTGTGTTCCAGGGCCCCTTGAATGATGAGGCATATTGCTCAGAAACACAGTGGCCTCTTACAGAGGGCTGTGGTGTAATTAGAACCACTAAAAGAGCATAAAGTCAATCCCTGACTACAGAATTCAGTGCAGGGGAAGTTCCAAGGAGCAGCAGCAGCATCTGAGACCCCTATAGGCTCCCAGGCAGTGAGCACAGCTGAGGGGTGACTGTTTCACTATTGCCCATCTCCCACCAGGGGGAGGTCTCCAAAGGAAACCACTCATTAGGTGAAAGAGGCTCACCACGTCCTCAGGTTGCACATGGACGGCAGGGAGTGGTGTCCTCTTCAGGGAAAGATGTGCTGGGGCAGGCTAAATACACTACAGTCATGTTCATCAGCAAAGCTATTTACCTGTCTGATGCCAAGGTGGGGAGAGGGGTTTTCTTCGCGGTTGTGATGCCCTGCTTCATTTTGTCAGCCAGAGAGAAGTAGCCGTATCACTGACTACCACCTATAATTTTGACTGAATGAAGGGTCAAAGAACTGACTCCCTAGGAGAGTCATGCATTTCCTCAAACCACCCTCTCCCTGACCCCTGCACGTACACACACATCTATGTGCTGAAATGACGTAGCTGACCCATGCAAGGCTCCAGCCTCTACCCCAGACCCCTTCTCCCATGGAGAGTGTACACAGCATGTGCTAGCATTGGGACCACAGCCAGGCGGTAGAGCCATGGGCCTGGGCCTCACCGCATTCACTGAGGAGCTGCATGGTTGGTGTCCAAGAAAAATCCCTTGCTATGCAACCTGTGGGTGGCTAAAATGTTGCTGCAGGACTTCAGAGCAGAGAGGAAAGCCTTACAGCTTGAGCTGGGAATATAAGGAAGGGCAGAGCCTTGGTAAGCTGGGAGCTGGGGCGAGGGCGGGGGCGGTGTCAACAACCAGGGAAATGACCTGATCAGGGCAAGGAAGTGGGCCACCGCTCACCATCGGTGCTACACAGTCTCCAGCCACTCCGTGGACGACTACCTCAGAATGCCAGGAGCAGAGCCTCCGTCTTATCTTTGTGGATTTCAAATTAGATTTGAAAAACCATTTCATTATCCAGACTACACTGAATTCAATAAGCCATAAATAAAATGAAAAGTGCGGACCTGATACATTTCATATATGCCCGTAACCCATGAGTCATCTCTCATTTTCTGTGCTGCATGGTAACGCAGACCTTTGAAGTGCGCAGGGCCCGGGCGCCGAGCTCTGGGATTCTGGGCAAGTTAGTTAACCCCTCTGTACCGCAGACTCTCACCTGTAAAACGAGGCGCACGGCACACACATTGGACGAGTAAAGGTGGTATCTACAGAACGCCCAGCACAGTGCCTGATCCGTGTAGCTGACTGATAAATACAGGATCTACTACCAGCTGCTCTCACATTTTTGGCCTTTTCCTAACCAACTTATTCCCCCCATCCCTATTTGCTCACCAGAACCA
The DNA here is from genome assembly GCA_004027735.1 of Carollia perspicillata. Lineage (NCBI taxonomy): Eukaryota > Metazoa > Chordata > Mammalia > Chiroptera > Phyllostomidae > Carollia > Carollia perspicillata. The sequence goes on from PVKM010032607.1 coordinate 5,395, forward strand.
CCAACACAGGTAAGAAAGTGGGAGAATCGCTTAGGAATTGTGCTGTCCAATGCAATAGCAAATAGCCGTATGTGGCTATTTAAATTTAAATTCATTAAAATAAAATAGAATATTAGATTGACAGTTGCACTAGTCTTATTTCAGGGGTTCATCGACTGCATGTGTCTAGGGACTATCATATGGACAGTACAGATAGAGAACACGTCCATCATTGCAGCGAGTTCCATTTGACAGCTCTGTTTATGAAAGTTTTTGTCTCCAAGTAACAGTAAATCCATCTTATAATGGATTACATGAATGGTTCTTCACCAACCGTGACTTTATTCTCCAGGGGACATTTGGCAATGTCTGGAGACATTTTTAATGGTGACAGTTGTGGAGGCCTAATTCACATGCAGTGGGAAGATGCCAGGATGTTGGTGAACATCCTACAGTGCACAGAACAGTAACCCGTACAAAGAGTTATCTGGCTCAAAATAGCAATAGTGTGAAAGTTGAGAAACCCTGGACTACATAAATGCAGAAATATTTTTCTCACGTAGGCAGCATGTAGGGGCTAGAGGCTGCTGACATCTGTTGTTGTTTTTTTTTTTCAATGATTCAGTAGCAACAGGGCCAGCACTTGGTGATTCTCTTTGCTCTTGCCTCTTAATGATAAAATGGTTGCCATAGCTCCAGGAAGCACACTCCAGTTCAAGGAAAAGAAGAAGAAAGGGAAACAGAGAAAACCATGTCTGTCCCCTTTAACCAAGAAAGAACCACTCTTCAAGAAATAGCCCCCAGGAAACTTTCATTTATGTCTCAAAGATGAAGTTGAGTCACAGGGACCCACCCAGAAGGAAGGGGGTCTAGGGAATCGTGCATTTGGCTGTGTAACCTTTACGTGAGTGGTGGCCAGAGACAGAGGGTGGGAATGACTTGTCATATTCCCCAGTGTACACATGGACCATGATCTAACACACAGCCCTGAGCAGCTATTTACAAAATACGAGCATTCATGGATGTCTAATGTCCAACATGCTATAGCATCTCTAAAATGTGAAGAATCATTTTTTAAAAACTCCCCACCATGTTTTCAGATTCTTGTTAAGGTAAGTCTCTTCTTTTGAGCCTCCTAAAAACTCTGTGAGAGAATGAATTCTTATTCTTCCCTATTTTGTCTAGCAAAGCTGAATGGTTGAGTGACAAGCCACGGAGGAAGGAAAGAGCTAGAAATCAGGTCGCCCAGCATTTCATTCACTCCCTTTCCTTCAGAGACTTTCCTGAGGAATCTCAAATACCTGTTAACTTGTCACTCTGCTTCAAATTTTCAATCTATTCAGTACTTATAATGAGGTTTGGGAAATTCTGCTTGTCAGGGGGTTGAGGAGTTAGTACTGAACATTAGAGTCCATGCAGAAAGAATATCAACCTCTGCCTTAGTGCCTCAAATCGTATGGTGGAGCCATGGTGCTGATAGGATAATGGCTGCATTAATTAGCGTGGCGGTATTCAATATGCTTCATCCCACCCCAGCCCCGCCCCCACCTGAAGGTGAGGCATTCCATTTCTCCAATGGAATGTCCCGCCCACCCTACACTTGCAACACACACGCACACACGCACACTCACTTCAACCCCATGAGATGACTCGCTGTCCCAAAACTGATCAAATGCCAGTCCTCTCCTTCTCTACATTTTAAAACATGCCCAGCTTCAATGCCACCTTCTCTTGGAAGCCTGCTCTGATTTCCACCAAGATGACTCCGTCTCTCTGTTTCCTGTGCTCTGGTCACAGCATTTGTGACTCTGGAGCCGTACTTCTCAGATTCACATGCATAGGAATCACGAGGGCATCAAGTTAAAACAGATTCTGATTCAGTAGCTTGGGGAGGGTCAAGGATTTTACATTTCTGACAAGCTCCCATTTGATGCGATGGTGTTGGTTTGTAGCATGTGTTGTGTCTTTCCTCAAACTAGGGTTGATTTGGACCACAGCAAGCTCCTCTCACATGACTATAACTTCCCTAATAGCAAGAATCATAGATCCCCTGAACTCTAGCATGGTGCCTGGAACATAAATAAGTGTCTAGAGTGAAATATAAATCAGAAACAAAACTGTGAGACAATTCATTCTGCTACCCAACTTTCACCCATATTTCAGATGTGAATAGTTTTATATGTTGAGCCAGGCATGTAAAAATATAATTAGGAAATTAATAGTGCACTTTTGAACAACCTGGCAACTCTTGCTTGGAGGCCCTTGACAAATAATGAATGAATGAATGAATGAATGAATGAGAGAGAGAGAGAGACTAGCTGCTCAGAAGAGGACTCAAGCCTTCTAGGCTGATCCTCAACCAGATGCCCTTGGCCAGGTGCCAAAATCATGGTGTTTTCCTCTCCCCTGCAGGCATCTCCAGCTGCCCTGGCAAAGAGCGTGTTGGCTGAAGTCCCAAACCAAGTCGTGGACTATTACAATGGCAAAGGGATTAAGCCAAAATGTTCATCAGAAGTGTATGAGTCTTCCAGGACACTAGCACCATGAACTCCCCGCACTTTTACAGAGTTCTGAAATACTATTCCTTCTACTATTTAATACTTCTACTACTCCTGTACCTAAACAAAACAAACAAACAAAAAAAAACCCACATACACATTTAAAAATAGCACGTTTTATTGTTTTTTAACTAACTGACTGTTTTTTTGTTGTTGTTTGTTTGGTTTTTTTGCATGTGTAGCCCCGAGGCCTGGATCTGGTAAGCCCTTGTACTGTTAAAGACTTTTTACAAAGAAACACAAATAATTGTAACTTACTCTTTACATTACAGCATGTCGCCTTGAAATAAAATGGTATCGGTATCAGTTTTTTTATACAGGTTTGTTGAAATTTTGCTAAATTTCTTATTATCTTTACACTGTAAAGCATTTTGAAACATTTACCGAACGTTGATAGCCAAAACACACTTGGTTTTATCTGCTTCAGGATGAGAGACTTTTCAAAATGGCAGCTGCATGGACTGTATTTTGCATGTTTAAAATAATAAAAGAAACACCCAGTTTTTGCAGTTGTTATCTATAACTCATCCCTGCTGAGAATGGTCTCTCTACTGAAGAAGAGGGCTAGCCACCTAGCCTTCTTGATGTGGGTCTGGGGCTCCCCGCCCAGCACCCCTCAGACTTTACCGTGCACACAGATCACCTGAGGTTCTTGTCAAAATTCAGGCTGTGATGCCCTAGGTCTGCCCAAGATTCTGCAGCTCCAACAAGGTCCCAGGTGATGCCAGCACAGTTCTCAGACTGCACGGAGAGTGCTTGAGGTTCTAGACTTTAGGATGTGCTGTGGAGACCGTCCAAAACAGGGCAGAACCTCATCTGCTTGGGAATGCCACCTCTTCCCCGCCAGCAGCACACAGGTCCTGCCTGTCTCTGAGGTGGGAGTAGAAAGCAGTGAGGCTGATTCCAGAAGCTGCACACCCCAAATCAGTCTCACTGCTTTATAGTCATACCTCTTCCTTAAACAGACAAGGGAATGCTCCTCCTGGCTGGGCCCACCCTCTTAAAGGAGACATCACACACCTTGCATGAATGATTCCATATTTGCATCAACCCCTAGGAATGACCTCAAAAAGTCTCCAGTTGAACCACAATATGGAGACTTGTCCATGGCACTTGGCCATACAGTGTGGCTCCCCAGAAATGTGGCCCACCAAGGTGATTTTTAAGCTTTGTGTGGGGCTTCTTTCTGCCTCTTGTTATCACTCCCGAGAGCCAACTCTATCAGCAGAAATGCCAGGAATCATTTTTTTTGGTGAAGGTGTTTTGTTTCTATATAAAGTGGCCAGTCTTCAACCAGAAGAATGAATGTTTCACTTGTATAATCTTCTCACACAGAAATGGACAAGTGTTTTGCAGCATAAAAATCATAAGATAGTCATAGAGATGGGGAAGTGAATCACAAGGCAAAACAGATCTGTTTGTGGTTTGTTTGTTGAGGGGAAACATTAACATGCAAATCAAATAGGCCTTGTATAATTTCCAGTGTTATAATTATAGATTCTAACCTTGCAAATACATGTCAGCACAACATTTTGGGAATGATGGTAAAAATGTATGACTGGAAAAATCATAAATATTTAAACTGTATTGTTTTATGAATAAATTGGGTACTTACAGAATTTTTTCTAAGCGTCATGGTCTTGTTTCTCTTTTCAAGGCAATTTTCTAGCAGCGATTTATTTCATGTAGGTGACATGGCCTCAGAGTAGGACAGGCTCGTTCCCAGTCTCGTAGAAACATGGTTCATTGTTTTTAACAAACAAGGAATTAAAATATTTAGGTTCTGTCCTGTAGAAGTAGCTGGTAGTTGTTTCTAGCCCTAAACCAGGACATGAGTTCTGTTGTCTGTGTGCCTGGAACACAGAACTCAATAGACATTTAATGAAGAAAGATGTGACTAACCAAAGGAATGTATGGATGAATGAACAAAATTGCTCATGTGCCTCATGAGTGATCTCAAATCCATCACAGTTTTAACAGGTAGATTAAGTGGCTGTGGCTGGCAATCAAAATGATGCCCCATGTCATTCTCAAATATCTCTTGAGATTTATTACATTTTATGTCTGGACTCCTGGGCTCTGTGGGAGGGAGTGATAAGGACAGCGTTCAGTTTGCCTGGCAGAACCTTAATAACAGTTTACTTCCCTTTTCTTTTTTCTTTCTGTTTTTTTTTTTTGACCCTCACCCAAGGATATACCATTTATTGATTTTAGAGAGAGTATAAGGGAGAGAGACAGAGAGAAAAAGAGCGAGAGAGAAATTTGGAGAGAGAGAGACATTAATCAGTTGCCAACCAGGGATTGAACCTGCAACCCAGACATGTGTCCTGATGGGGGATCAAACCCACAACCCCTTGGTGTATGGGGCGATGCTCCAACCAATGGAGCCACCTGACCAGGGCTACCCAGCTCAAAAGAACAACAGCAAAAATTAATAATAGCTAACAATTATTGAGGGCTTACTGTATTCCAGCCATTGTTCCGAGTGCTTGCCACATACTATCTCATTTAATTCTCCCAACAGCCCTGAAAGGTGAGTAGTAATATTAATCTCATTTTGCACATAAGGAAACTAAGACACAGAGAGCTTAGGTAATTAACCTAAGGTCACACTATCACAAGGTCTCAGCTATCACAAGGCATTGACAAGTTTTGAACACAGACACTCTGGCTCCTGAGCCTAAACTCATTTTGAATATCCCCACTGCAGCCACCCTCCAGGCATGATACCCATCCACTGCCATAGCAAGCAGCAGATTCTTAAGAGATATGAGAGAATGTGCCTTAAAACATGACCTTTGCCCCCACTTCAAAAATGTGTTCTCATCTAGTGATCTCAGCTTTTTGTTGGGAGTTCTTGGCATCTTGTTATGTACGACACCCCCCTGGGACCAGTGGAAGAGTCTCAGGAAACAAGTAGGTCTTCCCAACTTCTTGCCACCAAGGAGGCCATGTAGATGGGACATTCCAGATGCAGATGCTCCCAGGAGCCGAGCAAGCCATGTGAACAACTGGGGGGGAACAGATTCAAATGAAGGGACATACAGAGTAGAGTGTGGTGTGGACAGAGGGAAGCTGGAAAGGCTGTGTCCAAAAGGGGGCAGCCCCACCCTGCCCCAGGACCATGCACCAGTGTGGACCCAATGCAGCCAGGTCACCCAGTTTTTCAAGAGAATTGAGCTACCTGATGTTTCACATAAATCCCACCAACTTGTGAATAGAGGAAACTCATTCAAAATCAAACAATTGTTTTAGACACTGCAAAATGCAAAATGCCTCTGAGCTTGTGTTGGATCATGAGTACAAATTTCGAAGCACTGATTTTCTCCATCCATGGCCTGCTCTCCCCTGGGCTTCCATAGATACCGTCTATAGACTCTATCAATATTTGCTGTATTAGAAATTGAAACTGCAAATATAATATATTAACAATTCATTTAAACATCAATGGTAAACCCATTACATGTTAATATAAATGCAATATTTTTATTAAAAATGTATATTTGCAAAACCAAAGAAAAAGTAGGAGAAGCCCTGTACATCGTGCTTCATGAAAGACAGCTGGTCTCTCCACATATCTGCTTCTGCACTCAGAAGGGATGTTTGGTTGTGAGGGGATGTTTGGTTGAAGTACAATCAAGAAAATCTAGCCTCACATGGCAACACAGTTGATAAGAGGAGGAGAATTGTTTCCTTTCTCAGATAAGTGGGCTCATCCTTCTTTTTACCACATCAAAACTCAACAAGTGGTAGCTTCTCAAACGTTAGCTGCAATGTAAAATAGGCAATCATATCAATAAACCTCTTCTGGCATTTTCAGTGGTTCTTTTACCATGTGAGATTCTGCAATATCATGCACAGGTCACTTGGAAAATATTGACCCACTCAAGTGTTCAGATACTCCAAATGTTCACGCACTTTATGTTATACTATTTTTAAAAATTGCATTCTTTTGCTTTCTAATGTCATTGCCAATCTCATCATACAGACTTTCAGTATTGAGAACCTGTCGAGTTATGGTGGCAGATTCAGGTTTCCCAAAATTCTAATCTTTGCTAGAAAGCTCCAATGTTATCATTGGCGACAAACACTGTCAGTTGCTTTTCTTGAAGTGACAGGCTCAACTTTGTTCATTTTCAAGAAAATATCTCCTAAATACACAGTTGAATAACTCATTTATCTGTCAGTCTTCATTTCAGGTAAAAATGGGATTCTGCGGGGAAAAACAAGCTAGTTCAGGTCACAACACAATGGCCACATACTCCGAGGCAAGCATCTCAGGCTGGAATCAAGGGAAGCACTTTCTGGGCGCTTTGTACTTTTTTGCCCAGCATATGAAAAAGACATGGGAGTCAAGATTTAATAATGCATAATTTTTCTGCTCTATTTTTTAAATTTTATTTATTTTTACAGAGAGGAGAAGGGAAGGAGAAAGAGAAGGAGAGAAGCATCAATGTGTGTTTGTCTCTCACATACCCCCTACTGGAGACCAGGCATGTGCCCTGACTGGGAGTCAAACCAGCAAACCTTTGATTTGCAGGCTGGCACTCAATCCACTGAGCCACACAAGTCAGGGCAAATTTTTCTGCTCTATTAAGAATATCTGTAAGTGAGACTGCATGTTTTTTCCTGCAAGGGTGTGATAGTGAAAAATAAGTGACCCCTGGTATGGTGTGGTTCCACACTCTTCGAGTGAACTGAGACTCCAGCAGTTTCGCTCACCATTGCTTTTGCACCATTAGTGCAAAGGTCAACCCAGTGAAAAAGGCAAGTAACATCTTCATGTTATTGTGAAAATAGTTTTTACCTCATAGACTCCTTGAAAGGGTCTCAGGGACCTTTGGGAACCACCCTTAGAACTGCTTGCTCTAGGCCAGTTGACAAAGAGTGTATTGGTTCACTGTCTCTACGTAACAAATCACCACAAGCTTAGTGACTTAAAACCACATACATTGATTAGTGCACAGTTTCTGTGGGTCACAAGTTCCAGGAGACTTAGCTGGGTCCTTGCAGCCTCGTAAGACTGAAATCGTATCACCAGGACAACATTCCTTCCCAGAGGCTCTTGCAAAGAATCTGATTCCCAACTCACTCAGACTGCTGGTTGAAGCTGTAGAACTGAGGCCCCTTGACCTTGCCAACTACCAGCTGGGGGAGGTGGCAGGAGCAGTCTTTACTCTTAGAAACTTTGCCCATTTTTTCCGATGCTTCCCACATGGTCCTCTCCAGCTCTGGTGGGTCAAATTCCTCTCAAACACTGAATCTCTCTGACTTCCTCTGCAACATCTCTCTGATTCTAGCCAGAAAAAGTTCTCTACTTCTAAGGGTTCATGTGATTAGATTGGACCACCCAGATAAATCCAGGATTCCAAATTTTATAACCTTAATGACATCTGTGAAGTCCCTGGGGTCACATAGCATAACATGCTTATAGGTTCCAGGGATAGGGGCAGGGACATGTTTGAGGAGCCATTCTGCCTACCACAATGGGGATGCAAGATACTTCCAGATGACTCTAAAAGGAAATGTGGGGTTTTCTATGTATCTCCTGTTTGATTAAATGTACAGTGTGGAGTAAAGCCCAGTGTGGATTCACAAAGGGGCATGGGTTGTTGGTCCATTCCTGTCTGTGTTTCTGACTCCTGAGAGCATCAGAACATCCTAAAACTGCAACTTTGTTGACAATACAAAAAATAAAAAATAATAAAAATAAAACAAAAAGAAAAAGAAAACTTTTTTCCAGAAAGTAAATACAGTGTCAAGTACTAGCTTATGATTAATTTCTCTAGTCTCACCCAGGAAGTTCTGGGGAAAAAAATAGACTTACACGTGCATTGTGGAGTGCCCTCTTCTTTTATGCATATATGCATCTATATGCACACATATTCATTAGCTTTCCCTTTAGTAAAATTGAAAGCAGAACCCAAGTGTGGCAGTCTAAGATGAACACGCACTACTTCCCCATTATTGTTCCCATCCCGATGGCCAGGGATGGCCAAGAGAGAAGATTCTTTCACAGATAATTAAAAGGTATGCTGTATTTTAAAAGGAAAATCTTTCTTCCCTCCTGTATGTTGAATGATTGCTCTGAGTAACAGAAAAATGCTAAAAAGGGCCTCCTGAATTCATTAACAAACCAAAGGTAAATCCTTGGCAACCGGCTGGGATCCCAGAGGACTGCCATCTCTGAATCACGGAAAGCCACCAGAGAGCTGAGTGTCAAGCCCCAGTGGACTGGAGTGTGGGATATTAAAAAATGTATACCCACAGGGATGGATTAGGGTGAGAAGATAATTTTATAACCTGAACTAATTCATTTAGAGTTTAATATGAACCAGGTGAATTGAAAATGACTCAAAACATCATTAAAGATAGCCCCAGCCCAGAAATTACCATCCCGTCTGTCCGTGTCTCTTTATTCAATGTCCTCAGGATCAGAATGAGCTTTGCTGAGCTGCTGTTCTGCAGGTCTCAGTTCATTTCACAATGTGCACTTACCCATCCCAGCCAGGATGGTTAACAAGCTGCTCTGACCCTCCCAAAGGAAGCAGAATCATAATGGTCATGAGCAAGAATGCTGGTGTCAGACAGAAATCTATTTCCCAGAAAATGTAAATTTAGCTACCTTCTCTGACCCTCAGATACCCTGTCTGCGAAATGCAAACAATACCATCTACCTCTTCATGTCTGTATGAGGGCTTAAGGAAATAATATTTTTAAAGTGTTGAGCTCAATGTATGGCATATATTAAGTGGTCTATATACATCATGATTTTGAGCATACTGGTTAAGTTGTGTAGTACAGAAGTCAAAAGCATGACTCAGAAAATAAAGTAAGCTGAAAAAAATTCAAAAACCTTTAGCATTTGATGGTGTTTGTCGAAGTGACTGACTCTGGGATAAACATGGGACTTGAGCCAGGCCAAATAACCCCAACCCAGGACTTCTGCTGGAGCTCTTGGGAGATGGTTAAGTCTCCTTTGATGTTGCTGTACTATGAAGACATGAATCTGTGTGAGCAGGAAGTCATCCTGCCACCTCATGGGAATGAAGCCAAAACAGAGGAAAGCACTAGAAGGTAAAAAGAGAAAACAAGTGAGGCTACGTGTTGATGACCTCAGTCAGGTTCTGGATCCAGCGTTGCCTTGTTGGGAACATCCCTGCCTGTTTCCAGAAGCTGCAATCCCCTGTGGCTAGGCTGAGTAAAAAGACCTTGGGACCTCCCTGTCTGGTGTAGCTCAGTGGATTGAGTGTGGGCCTGAGAACCAAAGGATCGTGGTTCGATTCCCAGTCAGGGTAGATGCCTGGGTTGCAGGCCAGTTCCCAGCAGGGGATGCATGAGAGGCAACTATATATTGATATTTCTCTCCTTCTCTCCTTCCTTTCTCCTCTAAAGATAAATAAATAAAATCTTAAAAAAAAAAGACCTTGGGACCATAAGCCATTAAGGAAAGAAAGCTTATTTTCCTTATAGGGGAGCTGCCTCTGCCCCCTTCACCCTGCTTGACCCCGGGCAGATGACCAGTTAGCCAATGATGGGTAAGATTCCTCAAAGGAGGGACAACCGAAGACAGGCACGGTCATGAAGGGGCCCTCAGGGAAGGACACGGGGGCTATAGAAAAAGGGGGTGATGGACCCTCATCCTCAGCTTTGACATAGCCTAAGTCCTCATTCTGTCTGCAAGAAGTCTCCTAATCTCTTAGCTGCCTTACTTCCCCTGCCTGACTTAAGCCTGAAACAATGCTGGAGGTGGGGGCGGTGCTGTGCTGGAAAGGGCAGGTTCCCTGAGGTGATGAGGCATAAGAAAGAATGCAAAAGATCCTGTGAAACCTGCTTTGCTAAGAATACCCTCAATTTAAATGATAAGAGTCCAAGCATAGAATGAGTTTGTTTCCCCAAAGTTTTGTGACCCTTTAGTTATCCGACCCTGACTCAAAATAAGCCCTCATAGTTCTTTGAATGATATCTATTATTTGATCATTACTGCCTGACAATGACTGATGAGCTTTATGTATATGCCCTGTATTCCTATGCAAATTAAACCCAATAAAAACCTATTGAGGAACAGGCTCCTGGCCCTTCTCCTTTGAGAGATTGGCTACCTTTCCTCCCCAAGCAGATTGTGTCTAGGTAGACTTATTCTCATGCATGGTGGCTGAAGAGGTGCCCTGTGGGCAGAGCTCCCCTACATCACCTAAACCTCAGTCTACTACTGGACTTCAGCTGCCAAAGCCCTGTATATATGGGTATGTTATATGCAATATATAATATGAATATAATATTAATCTAAGTTAATATTATATTATCTATTATTTTATTGTAAGTGTTCTGTCTTAGAGCCTCAGAGAACAGGTTTAGCTTTGATTCCCCTGTAGGATTTAGCGCACTGATA
>PVKM010032608.1:0-16330 GCA_004027735.1 Carollia perspicillata
CAGAGAATAAGTAGCATAGACGGTGGGGAGAAAATAGACAGGGAGAGGGCAAGAGTAGTGTGGGAAATGTAGAAGCTAAAGAACTTATACATGGACAGGAACTAAAGAGGGGGAGTGTGGGTGGGAGGGGGTGTGCAGGGTGGAGGGGAACGAAGGGGGGAAATGGGAGGACTGTAATGGCATAATCAATAAAATATATGTATATTTAAAAAAAGAAATAACTAAATTCTCCCATTTACAAGTAAATTTTGAGTGTATCTCAAAAAAAAAAAGATTGACTTATACACACATTATAAGTTTGAACTTACAAACTTATATGAATTTAAAATCCTTTAAAAAATTTATTTCACCTGTTAGAAATGCCTTGAACAGTTTCGTTTAGCCCTGGCTGGTGTGGCTCAGTGGACTGAGTGCCGGCCTGCAGACAGAAAAGTTGCTGGTTCAATTCCCAGTCAGGGTACATGCCTGGGTTGTGGGCCAGGTCCCCAGTCAGGGGCGTATGAGAGGTAACCAGTAACTGAGTGATGTATCTCTCACACATAGATGTTTCTTCCCCTCTCTTTCTCCCTCCCTTCCCCTCTCTCTAAAAATAAAAATGAATAAATAAAACCTTAAAAAAAGCCAGTTTTGATTAAAGAAGAGTTCCTCTGGCTAGTCAAGATGGTAGAGGAGGTAACACTGTGCTTGCCTCCTCCCGTGACCACAGCAAAATTCCAACTCCATGATAGAACAATCAAGCTAGCGAACCATCTGATGACTAGATGAGCTGAAGTCCTATAACTAAGGGTATAAAAAGGAAGCTACACCGAGACTGGTAGGGGGATGGACGTGTGAAACAGGCTGGGCCCACACCCATGTGTGACAGTTGAGAATCAAGAGGGATATCTCAGCTGCAGAGACTGCCCCTGAGAAGAGAAGCTACATTACATGCTACTAAATCAAATGACACCTTGAGACAAATGAAAGTTAAAATGCAATGATTGCTCCAATAAAATATTATGAAAAAACACTATGGGGTACCAATTGATGGAAAGCCTTTGATCCAAAGTAAAGGTTTCATAGGTGGGTGATACCTGAATTTTGAACTGAAATCTCAGTAGGAACTGTCAGTCAGACCAAAAGGGAGAAAGAATTCAGGCATTCAGCGAGAACCTACAATGACATGTCATGCACTATATCAGGTCCTAGAGATTCAAAGATGAATAAGACACCTGGATGGGTAGCTCAGTTGGTTAGAGCATCATCCCCATACACCAAGGTTGTGGGTTCAATCCTGGTCAAGGCACATATATATATATAAGAATCAACCAATGAATACATGAGTAAGTAGAACAACAAATCTCTCTCTCAAATCAATTTTTAAAAAAGATGAGTAAGACACAGTTCCCATATTTGATTGGCTTACTATCTACTGGGGGAGTCAGCCAGGTAAGGAGATGACTGTAATACAGAGTTGGGGTAGTATTAGTAAAGAAAAGAGGTAAATGGTAGGAGGCGTGGGTGGAGGAAGTGGGTGGTCAAAGACAGTTTCTTCAGGGGGATGAAATCAGAGCCGAGTATAAGGGCAAAATAGAATTAGTCATGCCCTGACTCGTATGGCTCAGTGGGTTGGGTACCATCCTGTAAGCCAAAGAGTTGCCTGTTCAATTCCCAGTCAGGGCACGTGCCTGGGTTGTGGGCCAGGCCCCCAGTAGGGGGCATGTGAGAGGCAACCACACATGGATGTTTCTCTCCCTCTCTTTCTCCCTTCCTTCCCTCTCTCTAAAAATAAATAAACAAAATCTTGAAAAGAAATAGAATTAGCCATGTGAAAACAGATGGAAGGCATTTCCAGCAGAGGGAACAGAACACACAAAGATGCACATACAAGAGAGAACTGGGCACGTTTAATATGGTTTAGCATAGCAGATGGCAAAGAAGGGGAGGGGCGAGATGAAGCTAGCCAGGTAGGTAGGGCTAGAATACAAAGGCCATGTTAAGCAGCGTGGTACAAAGTGAGGAGGTCTGGAAAGAGCTCTAAGCAGGTATATCTAGTTGATAAAGCACATCTTGGCAGCTGGTTGGTAGATGACTTGAGTGCCTGACTTGAAAGGGAAACCAATCAGAAAGCTGGCTGTAAGCAAAGAAATGATGAAGGCCTGAACTAACCTAGGGGTAGCAGGGTTAGAGAAAAGAAAGGGATTTGAGATATGAGTAAGACTCACAGGACTTGGTGACTGATGGGACTGGGAGAAGGAGCCAGAGTGAAGGAAGAATATGGAATGATGCCCTGGTTTTTGGTGTGGGTGACTGGGGGGCTATTGGAATCACTTACTGTAGTGGATGGAGGGGCTGGTTTAACGGAGGCAGGAAGAGACGAGGACTTCAGTGTGAGCTACGTGGAATAGGAGGTGCCTGTGGGGCATTTATGAGATGCTCCACAGGCAACTCCATTTGTAGGCTGAAATGTAGATATGAGACATGCGCTGGAGATAGGGGTCTGGGATCAGAGGCATACAGGTAGAAGCTCTAAGCATCTAAGTGGGTGGGACTACTGAGGACGGTGCAGAGTGGCAAGGTGACGGGCTTGAACAGTAGGAAGACAGAAAAGCAGAGTGAAAGGAAAAGGGAAGGGAGCTACTGCATGAGGAGGATGAAGGATTTTGTTTGAAAATGGGAGAAAAACATCAGTAGAGGGGGAAAGCCAGTAGAGAAGGAGAGGGTAAAAATGCAGGAGGAACAGAAGTGCTAGATGGAACCAGATTTACAAGGCCATGGGGAGACAAAAAAAGAAAACCTGCAGAGAACATACGAGTAGTGCGGCACAGAGATCTGTAACGACAGTACTGTTTGGCAAACGTGAGTGCACTGCCGTGGCTGGACCCCTGTACTTTGGGAGGAAATGATGGCAGATGAAAATGGAAATATAGAGGGGACAGAAAAATGACAAGGTAGCCCCCTGATACTACGGAATTTCAGGGGAGTAAAAGTACATTAGGTGGTGACATGATTACAAAAGGCAACTTCAAAAACCCCAAGGCTTAAGTTGGACCTTGCGAGATGGCTCTGTTGTGTCAGGGCGTCCTACCTTGGGCCGCCTGCAGCCCAGGATGGCTATGAATGCGGCTCAACACAAAATCATGAATTTATTTAAAACCTTTTTTATTTTTCTCATTAGCATTTGTATAGTTAATGTGTGGCCCAAGACAACTCTTCTTCTAGTGTGGCCCAGAGACGCCAAAAGGTTGGACACCCCCTGTTAGGCGGTTGGTGGGAGAGAAGAGGAGATGGCTATCAGGAAAGTACACAGAAGCCAGAATCAGCAGGGCCTGTGGTGCAGGCCGTGTAGCTGCAGTGGAGAGTGTAGGCGGGGAAGCTGTGAAAGGCAGCTGAGGAGACAGGCTGGGGACGAAGGCTCTGGGAGACCTGGCTATGGTTTTCAGACTTCATCCTGTATGCAGCGATATGTCACTTAGTTTCCAACCAGGGGAGGGACCATGTATGAAGTGGTATTTTAAGGAGATCAAGGTAGCTATGGTATTTGGGATGGAATGCTTTCAAGAAGCCGTGTTAAGAGGCTGTTGACCAGGTGTACGGGGAGAGGGCATGGGCTCTGCGGAGACAGCAGGAAGAGACTGAAAGTGTGTGCGTCTCTACGATGTTGCTAAGGAAGAACTAACAGCAGGTAGTGGGTACTTGTTCCTAATCAAGGAGCTCATGCTGGGAGCAATAATTAGCAAAATGGAACAGGAAGAAGAAAAAGCAAGAGACTAAAAAAGGAATAGTTTGAGTTAAGAAAAGAACTAGGAGAGTGGGAATTTACAAATCAGGAGATGAGTTTCAAGGAGGGTATATTCAAGTGTCAATACCACAGAGGTTAGAGAAGATCAGCACCGAAAAGACCCTACTGCTTTGGTAATTAAGGTATCACTGGTGACATCTGACATGGTGGTTTTGGCAGGGTGGGTAAAGATGGACTGCCCAGAGAGCGAATCAAACAGGTGCCTAGGCACAAAGTCAATATTTAAAAATAAACTGTATTTTCGTACACTATAACCAAAGTTAGAATACACAATTTTAAAAGATTCTATTCATGCTATTCACATGGGTTTGTTCATTTTATGAAAATTCAGTGAGCTATTCACTTATGATATATGTATTTTTTGTTTGTATATTATACTTGAGTGAAAAGATTTTAAAATATCACTTCCAATAGTGTCAACATACAAATTACTTTAGAACAAAAGATGGATAAGACTTCCACAGGGAAAATCATTGAAAAGTATTTAAAAAGTCCTAAATAAGTGGGGAGACACACTATATACTTACATTTGGAAGACTGAATTTCACTTAATAGAATGAGTGCCCAGAAACAGACCAAGGCAGATTTGGGCACTTAATATATGACAGAAATGGCACTGCTCATCAGTGGCGGAAACGGTGGACTTTTCAACAAATAGTGCTAGGACAAAGGGGCATTTATACAAAAAACAAAATTGGACCCCTACATCATACCATGTACAGAAAAGAGTTCTAGGTGTATTAAAGATGTAAGTGGGTGCCCTGGCTGGTGTAGCTCGGTGGATTGAGTGCTAGCCTGTGAACCAAAGGGTCGCTGGTTCCATTCCCCATCAGGGCACATGCCTGGGTTGTGGGCCAGGTCCCCAGAAGGGGCCACGCACAAAGCAACCACTCTCTGATGTTTCTCTCCCACTCTATCTCCCTCCCTTCCCCTCTCTAAAAATTGAATAAATAATATCTTTAAAAAAAGATGTAAGTGTGAAAGGCAAAATTGTGCAGCTTTTATTAGATAATATAGAAGAGTATCTTCCAGACCTTAGGGTACTAGGGGATTTCTTAAACAAGACACAAAATAAAAACAATCATAAATGAAAAGAGAGGAAAAAGACAAGCCAGAGATGAGGGACAAGATATTTGCAAAACCTGTGGGGGTGGGGAGGTTTACAATGAATATAACTGACCAGTGACTAGACTCTATAGTACACATGTAAAGAACTATTTTTGAAATCAGTATGAAGAAGACAATAGAAAAACAGGCAAGACTAGAACAGGCATTATCCAGAAAAGAAAATATACATGGCCAATAAACATATGAAAAGGTGATCGATCCCTTTAGTCACAGAAGCAATGAAAATCAAAACCACAATGAAGTTTACCACACCCATTAGAATAGCAAAAATTTTAAATTCTGGCAAAACGTTGTTGGGAAATGTGGAGTGATGACTCTCGTATATTGGACAGTTGGGTGTGTATGTACCCTGGGACCCAGTAATTCTACTTTGAGGTGCATACCCTAGAAAATTCATACACATAAGTATCAGGCTACATGAACAAGAATGTTCATAGTGGCCTGGCTGGTGTGGCTCAGTGGATTGATTGCAGGCCTGTGAACCACAGGGTCCCTGGTTCGATTCCTAGTCAGGGCACATGACTGGGTTGCGGGCCAGGTCCCCAGTAGGGAGTGCTTGAAAGGCAACCATACGTTGATGTTTCTCTCCTACTCTTTCTCCCTCCCTTCCCCCCTCTGAATATAGAGACATAAAATCTTCTTTGAAAAAGAATGTTCATTGGGTCATTGTTGACAACAGCCTCAAACTGGAAACAACTGAAATATCCATCAGCAGTAGAAAGAATAAATATTGGTCTAATCATACAACGGAATAATATAGCAAAATGGAAATAAAGGAACTGTAGCTATATGCAACATGAATGAATCTCATACCCAATGTTGAATGAAAGATGTAAAACACAAAAGATCACATCAGTATGATTCCATGGATATAAGGTTTAAAAACAGACAGAATTAAATTATACTATTTAGAGATGTATACACAGATGGCACTACTGTCCAGGAAAGCAAGGGAATTACTATCATACACGTCAGGAGTGGTTACCTCAAGAGGGAAGGAAGGGGGTCGTGACCTGGGAGAGGTCACGGACACAGGTGCTAGAAATGTTCTTTTCCAACCTAAGTGATAGTTACACGGGTGTTCACTTTATAATTACTTATTAAATGATATACATGATTTATGTAGTTTTCACCATGTGTGTGCTCTATCTCACCAAAAAAAAAAACATAACTACGAATGAATCACATGTGTTGCTAAGCAGTTTGAACTTTTTTGAGGAGCTTGACTCTAAACGGAAGGAGATAGTGTAACAGTTACAGGAGGATTCAGGATTGAAGGAATACGTGTGCATATGCTCACCAAAATACATGTACAAGAATATCTATAGCAGCACTATTCATAACAGCCCCAAACTGGAAATTACCCAAATGCCCATCCAACAGTAGAAAAGAAAAATAAACTGTGGCACAGTCACCAATGGAATATGTATAGTGATGAAAATGGATGAATTACAACTACGTGAAATGATATGGATGAGTCTCACAAGCATAATGTTGAGTTAGGGTGACCAGATTTAACAAAGGGAAAAAAATAACAGGCATCAGTTATATTTGAATTTCAGATAAATGATGAATCATTTTTAATATAAGGACGTTCCCTACAAAATGATTCGCCATTTATCTGAAATTCAAATTCAACTAGGCATCCTTTCACTTTTCTAGGGACTTTACATTGAATGAAAGGAAATCAGACGCAAAGATTATCTTCTGGGGAAGACTGAGACTGAAGTGGGCACAAGTGGTACTTCTGGAACGCTTGTCATTGTTTTTTGATCTGGGTGGTGGTGACATAGGTATATTCATATTGTGAACATTCATCAGAGTTGAAAATTATGATTTGGGCATTTTTCTGTATGCTGCATTATACTTCAATTGAATAACCTGTTATCCATCTGTAATCTATTTATACTCTATTTGGCAGTTAGCTGAATCTGTTTTATATTCAAAGTCTCAACAAAAAAAAATAGGGATAAACTTAAAAAGAAATGTGCAGCACCCATGTCGAGTAAAGGAAGTAAAATATCTTAAATCGGTAAGTTAATCCAGCATATGAATGTCCTATAAATATAAAAGTATTTTTTTATTCCTCACCCAAGGATACGTTCATTGATTTTTAGAGAGAGAGAGAGAGAGAGAGAGAGGGAGGCGTGTTGGGGAGGTGGAGAGAGAGAGAGAGAGACAGAGAGAGAAATCGATCAGTTGCCTCCTCCCCGGCACATATCCCAACTGGGAATCGAACCCATTGCGCTCCAACCAACTAAGCCACCTGGCCAGGGCTCAAAGTATTTTTAACTTCACTGATAACCACGGGAAAGGAAATGAGATAGCAGTTTTCACTTATCAAATTGGTAATTACACTTAGTAGAAAAATTAGAAGACTTTACAACAAAATGGATAATCTTAGGCCTTCGTGGGAATTTGGCAGTATATTTTTAAAATATAGCTGGATTTGGGGAAGATGGCGAGTTGAAGATAGCCCAGACCCCCTATATCCCCAAGCCGGATCTGTCTACTCTGTCCTTCAGCCAAGTAGTTGCTGAGAGAGTGAGTTCACAGGGTGGGTCTGAGACCTGGGAGTGAGTTCTCTCTGGAACAGCTGAGAACTCTGGGCTAAAGGCCTGGAGTTTGATATACGAGAGCCAAAGTGCAAGGATGGGCACCTGGCTGCCGGCAAAGGTTTGGCCTGCGGGACTCTATGAACTCCCAGGAGACAGCAGATATTGCCCATGTGAGTGTGGCAGGTTTCCCTGGATCTGAACATGCTTACAAGAAACTGAAGAGTTAGGCTGCATCCTCTCTACTCGGAGACAAGGACAGCGCCAGGGAACAGGGGTCAGAGAAGCCTCCTCTCAATGCCTCCCAAGGGTATGAGAAGCTGACTGACAACATAACTGCTTCTACAGTGCTGGCTCATGGGTACGAACCACTGAGCCTTTTCCAGTCACATCGCTGCTGTGACTTAAGGGACCTCAGCATTAGACTTGAGCCCCAATGAGAAGAGAAAGAAAAATAGCAATACACCAAAGGGGACTCAGAAGCCTAAGACGGAAAGAAGAAGAAAACCTCAAGTAAGCCTTTCATGAAATAGAGTTGCTGAAGGAAATAGCCAACTGAGTCTAAAAAAGATCACTCAAGAAGATGAAAGCACAACATAAAAAAAGACTTTCTGGAACTAAAAGAATTAAATATCACTTACCCAAACCAGTAGCAATTATCACTTCAAATATTAAAACAACAAAACCATTCCAACTAAAAACAGAAATTAGACCCTCCCACCCTCCAAGGAAGGCAATTTTACAAGTCCAGTGTGTATACTTCAACATCTTTCTCCTTGTTAATAAAAAACATGAGAAATGATAGGGATAAATATTCACAAAGAGGTCATTTTCTTTTTACTGGTATGATTTTATACTAAGAAACCCTAAGACTCTAGTCTAAAATCAAACTTTAGAACAGAGCTATAAGTATTAAAATGGATAAACCTCTCCCTGAGTGGTATGGCTCAGTGGGTTGGACATCATCCTACAAAGTAAAAGGTCTCTGGTTCAATTCCGAGTCAGGGCACATGCTTGGGTTGCAGGCCAGGTCCCCAGTTGGGGACATGCAAGAGGCAACCAATCCATGTTTCTCTTGCACAGATGTTTTTCTTCCTCTCTTTCTCCCTTCCTACCCCTCTGTCTAAGAATAAATTAAAAAACTTTTTTTAAAAAAACTTCCTTTAATAAAAAGAATTAAAAATAGAACTACAACATGACCCAGCAATTCCACTTCTGGGCATTTAACTGAAGAAATCCAAAACACTAATTGGAAAAGATGTATGCACTCCTATGTTTAATGCTGCATAATTTGTACTGAGCAATATATGGAAGCAACGCAAGTGCCCATTCATAGAAGAATGAACAAAGAAGATGTGGTGTATCCATACACAATGGCCTATTCCTCGGCAATAAAAAGAAGGAAATCTTGCCATTTCTGACAACATGGTTGGACCTAGAGGTATTGTGCTAAGTGAAATGTCAGACAAAGACAAATACATTACCATATGATGTCACATATATGTGGAATCTTAAACGAAACAAAACAAACAAAAGAGAAACAGGCTCATGAATAGAGAACAAACTGATGATGCCAGAAGGGAGGGGTTCAGGGGGTGTTGAAAAATGTAAAGGGGAATAAAAAGTATACACCTCTAGTTACAAAATAAGTCACACGGATGTCATACACAGCACAGGGAATACAGTCAGTAGAATGGTAATAACTTTGTATGGTGAAACATGGTTACTAGATTTATCACGGTGATCATATTGTAGGGCATGTAAATGTCGAATCACTATGTTGTCTGCTTGAAATGAAAATAACACAAGACAAGACCTCAATGTTCATTGATTTACAGTTTACAGTTGTAAGTATGTGAAACAGTTTATTCTTGTATTGCCACTTATTAATTATGTATTATTTTCCATATGAAAAAATCTAAACCTACTTTTGCCCCACTCTGTATTGCATGCCAGCTACGCTTGGATAAAAAACATTTCTCACACGATAAATCTTTCAAAAAAACAAACAAAAAACCTTCAGTGAAACAAGCTAGTCACAAAAGGCCACTTATTGCATGACTATATTAATATGCAATATAGGTTAGTGGTTGCCTAGGGTTAGAGAAGGGGTGGGAAAGGGGGGTGACTGCTGATGGATATTAAGCTTCTTTGGGAAAATGATGGAAGTGCTCTAAAATTAGATTGCAGTGGTGAATTTACAACTCCATGAATATGCTAAAACCCACTGAACTGGACAGTGTAAATGGGTGAATCTTATGGTTGTGAATTCCGTCTCAAAGAGCCATTAAAAGATAACTCAGAACCGTACACCTAAGAAAAGATAAAAGAGGCACAAGAACCTTTTAATAAGAAGGTTAACGCAGAACAGAAAGGTCACTTAACTACATTCGGAACAAAAAGCTGAATGAGAACGAAATAGTCTCTGCCCTGCGCCAGCAGTATAATACTGGTAAATGGCAAAGGTAAAATTCCTCAGTTACACTTGTTGCTTCTGCCTTCTCAGTTCCTGAGGGACCGGAAGCCCAAGCTAAGGAGGTAGTGAGAGCTCAGCTACTTTCATTAGAGGTCAAATGTCTTGGGCCAGATGAATTCTAGCCAAGTAAATTGGAACTGACAGTAATTCCAAATGCGAGTGCTGAAGCTATGTCAGTGATCTTTGAGAAATCTCGGAGAAAAAGATGTTCTAGAAGACTGGGCAGATGTAATTTCAAAATTCAAAAAAAAAAGAGCTAGAAGTTAATTCCATAAAGTATAGATCAGTAAGTTTGCTATGTCTTCTATATTATTACAGGAATGGCTTGCAAGAACCTAGAAATGGAAGAATAAGCACTAGAAGCCAGCTTGAATTCACTAAGAAAAAAGTTGATTTAGGCTAATCTTTACTTCCTTTTTGTACTGTTACTAAGCTGGTGGCTAATGAGAAATATGGTAGATATAGTATATTTGGACTTCAGCAAGGCATTGATGAAATCTTTTATGAGATCCTTAAGTATAAAATTGAGAAACAGCCCTGGCTGGTGTACCTCAGTGGATTGAGTGCCGGCTTGTGAATCAAGGGCTCACCAGTTCGATTCCCAGTCAGGGAACATGCCTGGATTGTGGGCCAGGTTCCCTGTTGGGTGCTTGTAAGAGGCCACTGGTAGATGTACGTTTCATACATCCGATGTTCCTCTCCCTCTCTTTATCCCTCCCTTCCCGTCTCTCTAAAAATAAAGAAATAAAATCTTTAAAATTGAGAAACAGGAGCTCGTTGTTAATTTTTGTTAGATAGATTAATAATTGCTTAAAAGACCATTCCCACAGCATGCAGTTTACCGGGTCACTTTCATGCTAGACAAAGGTTTGCAATAGCACACACCATGGATTCTTTTAGCCTTAGGAGCTTCACCATTTCTATTCAACAACTTAAATGAAGATATGGAAACCATGCTGATGAGGTTTATGTGACATCTGGGAAGGACCGTGAATACTTGAGGATATTGATTTTAATCATAAGTAGTTGGGGGGTAAAAGAAGAGAAAAGAAAAGAAAACAAAACAAAAACTTGCCTGGATGAGATGAAATCAAACCAAGGGCCAGATCCAAATCTCATACCTAAATTAGGAAATGAGCGCAAGGGAAAGAAACAACTTTTCACTATTTCTGAAATCAGCGTCTGGCTTGAATTGTAGGTACTGTTAGGTTAGGACCTGAAATATCCCAGTTAAGACACCAATAATACCAAGAAGAAGAGTGCTAGAAGGTTTTATCTCCAACTGTGGCCTTAACCATCCTTACCCTCTTTGAGACGATCCCCTTCCGCCTTGGTTTTCTTCTGCCTTTCTGATCCAGCAAGGTCTACAAGATGCAATTTGGAGCGAAAACTGCTATTCCTGTGATAATGACAGGATGCCACAAGTGAGAAGAGTACACAAGCTTGAGGACAGCCAAGTCTCAAAGCTGACCTGCCAGCTCTTCTTTTCTTTCAAGTCGGTCAAAATAGCCCCACTCATTATTAGTGCTCAGCATACTGATGTCAGATGCTTTGTCAAAGCAATTAAAGCGACCTACTGGTCAACTTGACTAGAGCTCACATTAAAAATCTTGACTCTAGCCCTGGCTGGTGTGCCTCAGTGGATTGGGCGCGGGCTACGAACCAAAGGCTTGCCAGTTCGATTCCCAGTCAGGTCACATGCCTGGGTTGTGGGCTAGGTCCCCAGGTTGGAAGTGCTCGAGAGGCAACCACACATTGATGTTTCTCTCCCTCTCTTTCTTCTTCCCTTCCCCTCTCTAAAAATAAATTTTTAAAAAATCGTGACTCTTTAGACTATAACTTACTTGTCATTTTTCTTTCTTTGCTCTATGGAGATTGTAAAGATGGCATGAGATCGGGATGACTGGGAGTTCATCGCTGTGGAGGCCACAGTCCTACAGTTGTTGCCCTGCTCCAAACAGGAAACAGTATCCAGGGCAACTGAAACAGTCTTCTCGGTGAGTCCCACAATCTAAGTTAGAGAAAGAAAAATAAAACTCCCTTAGGATTCATACTTCAAATACTTCATCGGAAAAAGAAGTGGTGGTTTGAAGAAATAGTGCCTTGATGTTCCAGTAGAGCCTTAATAAATATTGAATAGAAGAGCCGTGGTTTTATCTAGAAACCCTAATCATTGGGATCCCTGCAAACCAAGGTCTCCAATCTCCCCTAGGGGCTTCCAAAACAAGATACCGGCCAATACCGGAGCTAGAAAAGCTCTCTATATTTTAGGACAGCAATGGATCAGGTGCCTTCCAGGGAGCCCCAAGTGAAGGTAAGCTTTGACCTGAAGGACAGCAAGAGTAACATAAACAGCTATGGTATTTCTCTTTGCTACTTTCTCTTCTGTGGGACTTTAGGTTCCTCCCCATACCTCTGATCTGTTTTAAACCTCATTTTCCACTAGAGGAAATTGCATAGCATAGCTTCCGTAGGAAGCCAGAAAACCAGGATCCTGGGCTTGGTACTGTGCCTAGCTATTAGAGTTTGTACAAACTAAAATCTCTCGGAGCCTCTCAAGATTGAACTAGATAAAGTCCCTGCTAGCCCCAATACGCTATGATTTTATTACTCCAGAGCTCCCAAATCTATATCGGTGCCCTAATTTCTAGTCTTTTATTTATAACTGCCTGCTACTTACACTTTGAAATTGGTAAATTATAAGTCAGACTCATCTTCCTCTCACCAACACTGACTCTATCCACTACTTCTCCATTTCTATTAATATCTCTATTCTCAAAACCTCAGATTCACCTTCAATTACTCCCATTCCTCCATATCCCAGCTATCGCCGTCTCCTAGTCATTCTTCTTTTGAATCCACTGCTTCCTTTTCCTTTCTACTTGCCTAGTCCAGGCCCATATTACTTCATGCCTGAGAAATAAGGCAGAGTTTTCCCAACTGGCCTTCCTTGGCCTAGTCTTTCTCCTGTTCAGTCCTTTTCTGTTTAGTCTCCCTAAAAATCCTGCATCCTAAAATGTCACCAAACTACAAAGCCCTGTGCTAGACAGTGAGGATACGAAGAGATTTGAAGATACACTTCTAATATCCAGGACCTAACTTACCTGGAGAGATAAACGTGGAATCTAAAGACTTGGTAAAAGTAGTCACAGCAGACATTCATTTGGAAGGATTAAATAGCTTATACACTACCCACAGGGATAGAAAGGAAATTCTTTAATCTGAAGTAATAATCTGGTCCTAACATATCTCCTATTACTTCCCAACCCACATCCCTGAATCCACACTGACTGGTCTTATCTTATTACCCCTAGGAGTATATTTTCTGCTTTCCTGTTCAAACTATTCCTTACTACAAGAATACCCTTACTCTTTGCTCTACTTACTTACATTCCATTCATCCCATCTGAAAAGCATCAACAAAGTTGTCCTTACCCACCCCAATTTAAGTCAGAAACCCACAGTTCTTTGTATTGCAAACTTCATCTCAAATAATGCTTAGGATTTAATTCCTGCAGCAGCATGGGGCATATAAAACATCTTGGAATCTGGTCAAGAGCTGGCTTGCTACCAACATTCTTTCTGGTGACAGACAGCATGTTTGGCCCAGGTTTCTTATTCCCACTATCCAAACTGTCTTCCTGTATTCCAAGCTCATCAGGCTTTCAAAATGAGTCTGATCCTTCAAGCCCTGCTTTTGCACTTGGTTAATGGCTTAACAACCCAGAAGGAAAAAAAAAGCACCTGCCTCTTAGGCACCTGTCCCTTAAAGCTTCCTTCGCCTTTCCGTGCAGGGAAGAGAGGAAGGAGAGAAAGATGGGTAAGGTATTATTTTATCAAGTTTTCCCAAGTCTGTACTACCTATTTTCATCCACTTCCAGCATCAGATTCTCCCACTCCTGAATATTAAAACTGGTGCTAGACCCAAGCTCTGCCTGTTTTCAACACTGGCTTCTGGATTTGGACCACTCCCATATACAAAACTCCCTACGTTGCCTCAAATTTTCTGTTCCGCCCTGGCTGGTGTGGCTCAGTAGATTTAGAGCCAGTGTGTGAACCAAAGGGTTGCTGGTTCGATTCCCAGTCAGGGCACATGCCTGGGTTGCAGGCCAGTCCCCAGTGGGGCGCATGGGAGGCAACCACACATTGATGTTTCTCTCCCTCTCTTTCCCCCTTCCTTTTCATCTCTAAAAATAAATAAATAAAATCTTTTTTGAAAAAAGAAAGAACATTAAGATTTTTTAAAAAAAATTTCTGTTCAGCTATAGCTCCATATTCTACGACTACCATGTGACAGAAGCCTCTCAAATAAGTGATCTTTGTCCTATGGTACTTATGAATTTTGAAAAAGTTATGTTAGTTATTTTCAATTTTTAAATATTACTCCAGGGCCTAGCACAAAGTCTATTCCAGGGTTGTCCAACAGAATTTTTTGACCCTGGGTAAGTTCTATATCTGCGTTGTCCAATATAGTAGCCACCAGCCACATGTAGCTATTGAGTACTTCGTGTGTGTCTGGTATAACTGAGGGACTGAATTTTTTTTATTAAAAATTTTATTTATTTATCTTAAGAGAGGGGAAGGGAGGGAGAAGGAGAGGGAGAGAAACATCGATGTATGGCTGCATCCTGTGCACCCCCTACCGGGGACCCGGCTTGCAACCCAGGCATGTGCCCTGACTGGGAATCGAACAGGCGACCCCCTGATTCACAGACCAGCGCTCAACCACTGAGCCACACCAGCCAGGGTGGGACTGAATTTTTAAAAAGGATTTCATTCATTCATTCATTCATTCATTCATTCATTCATTCATT
Organism: Carollia perspicillata; assembly: GCA_004027735.1. Classification (NCBI taxonomy): domain Eukaryota; kingdom Metazoa; phylum Chordata; class Mammalia; order Chiroptera; family Phyllostomidae; genus Carollia; species Carollia perspicillata. Next base: position 14,755 of record PVKM010032608.1, read on the forward strand.
TATAGGGGAAAGTAGGCAAAATGAGAGGGAGAGAAACATTGATGTGAGAGAGGAACATCGATCGATTGCCTCTCTCATGCCCATAGCTGGGGACCAGGCCCACAAGCCAGGCATGTCCCCCAATTGAGAACTGAACTGGCGACCCTTCACTTTGTGACACAATGCCCGACCAACGCAGCCATGCTGGCCAGAGCTGAGGGACTGAATTATAAACTTTATTCAATTTGGAGACTTCCGGCCAAGGTGGAGGCGTAGGTGGAAACCCTGTACCTCCTCTCACAACCAAGATTAAGGACAACAAATATTTATAAACAATAACACAACCAGAACACAGAAAATTGAAATACGGAAGTCGACAACCATTCAACCCAACCGGTAAGAGGGGCGGAGTCGGCAGGCGGAGGAGAGAGAAAGCGGCAGGAAAACTTGGTGGCTGCCAGGCTCAGGAGCGCCAGGCGCCCGGCCCTAGGTGGCGTGAAGCTTGCAGACCCCAGACGCGGGAAGGAGACAAGCAGAGCACACAAGGCACACAGGGCAGTTGGCCAACTGTGGACACATATTCGCGTGCAGATAAACTAGGCAAGAGCGGGCAGTGAGACGGACCGCACAGCCCAGGGCCCCAGAGACGGGAAATAAAGCCTAAAGGCACCTATTGAAAAGGTGCCGGGAGAGGCTCCCAGCCTCACAGGAGAGGTCGCCGGGGAGACCCGCGGGGTCCTGGAGTGTGCGTGGGCCCTCCCACCTGGGAACCAGCGTCAGAGGGGCCCGGTTTCCTTGTGGGAGGCAGCAGAGGGGACGCAAACTCGAGAGAGCACAAACGGGCGCCATTGTTCCCTCTCTGACCCCGCCCCCACAGACAGCATCACAACTTGGTGACCAGGCTGCCCCGCCCTGGTGAACACCTACGGCTCCGCCCCTCATACGCATACAGGCGCCACCTGACCAAAAATGACTCAAACAGAAGAAAAGCTCAGAGTCCCAGAGCCAATACTTTTAAGCAAGCAAGAAATAGCCGACCTAACAGATGCACAGTTCAAAGCACTGCTATTCAGGATGCTCACAGAATTGGCTGATTTTGGTCGCAAATTAGATGAAAAAATGAAGGCGTTCATAAGTGAAATGATGGAAAATGCACAGGGAACCAGTAGTGATGGGAAGAAAACTGGATCTCAAATTAATGGAGTGGACCAGAAGGAAGAAACAAACAGCCAAGCAGAAAAGAATGAAGAAACAAGAATTCAAAAAAATGAGGAGAGGCTTAGGAACCTCCAGGACACCTTTAAACGTCCCAACATCTGCATTATAGGAGTACCAGAAGGGGAAGAGGAAGAGCAACAAGTGGAAAACTTATTTGAACAAATAATAAAGGAGAACTTCCCCAATCTGGCAAAGGAAATAGACTTCCAGGAGGTCCAGGAAGCTCAGAGAGTCCCAAAGAAGTTGGACCCAAGGAGGAACACACCAAGGCACATCATCATTACATTAGCCAAGATTAAAATGAAGGAGAGAATTCTAGAAGCAGCAAGAAATAAGGGGACGGTTACCTACAAAGGAGTTCCCATCAGACTGTCAGCTG
>PVKM010032609.1:0-16331 GCA_004027735.1 Carollia perspicillata
CCACAGACTCTTACCCTGCACCTCACACCCACATTCATCTTTCAGTCCTCCTGTCCCCCTTCATTGTTTACGGAGCTGATTTCCGGTAGCTTTGAGAGGTCAACGACATTTCTGGCATATATAAGACAGGACTCCTCCTCCCACACAGTGACCTAAGTAGCAAATAACCTGTAAAGAAATAAAACCAAGTGGAGTATTGTCGGCTTTGACCATTCGGAAAAGGTCTGACACTGGCACTTCCACAGAAGAGGACCGGTGTTGAAGGTAAAGGAAAGAGCTTGGGACTGAGGACTAGGGTTCAAGGCCAGGGTCTGCCTTGATGCATTATTTGCCTTGAGGAGGGTCCCATTCCCCTTGGCAAAAAGGGAAAGCTGAACCTGGGGACCCTTGAGCCCCTTCTGCTTCCAAGTTTGATGGTGACTAACTCCCCGAGCTGGGATTTAACCCAGACGTACTGTAACTCCCAATGTGCCTGTGCTGCTTTTAAAAAATTACTTTAGCTGTCAGGATAATCCAAAGTATCTCTCATTAGCCCCATTTTACAGGGGCATGGGTGTCATCCTTGAGCTCTTTAGAGCAAGACAACAGGCTTGCTAAGAGGCAGAGCTGAGATTTGAATCTCCGCTGTGTGAGATGCCCCTTCCTCTCTTTGGGACTCAGTTTACTCTTCTGTAGGATGGGGATATTAGCTGCAGAATTTCTAAGATCCAAGTTGGGACATTTTGTTCCTCCAAGCCTAGGTCCCCACCCAGAGAACAACCCCTTGGGCCTGGGCGGACTGCAAAGGCAGGTGTAGACCTGATTGTCCCGCTGAAGAATAGGGGTGGAGGGAGGGTTTGCTGGAAGCAGCCACGAGACACACAAAAACAACTGAATAAATCAGGGCCAGGAACTCCTAATCCTTCCCGGCTGTGGCTGCTACTGCTCAGCTCACCGGCCTGGGCCCCCATGGCCTGGCCTGCTCCCTGGCGACATGGCACAGCCAAGAGTGCAGAGTCGGGCCAACAGAATGAGGCCTGGCAGTCATGGCAGCCTGCGCTCCAGAGAAGGCGGGATGCCCTCCCTGCAGGGTGACTCAGGCCTCCCAGAACCCCTCCTGGGTGGGCATGTTCCACGCCTTGGTCTATTTTTAGAGGAGGCTCCAGGCCTGAGCACCGAGGGGCAGGGAAGGGTGACCTGGTGAGGGGCGCAGGCGCCTGAGCAGCTCCTCCAGCCGACCATCTGTAAAAGAACGGGAGCAGTTGAGGTGAGAGTGGGGAATCGCAGGGTTGAGGTGCAGGCCCAGAGATTGCGTCCCTAACCCCTTTTCCCTGCCTTTCCTCAAGGCCTGGCAGTTCCAGGGAGCTGGGCGTGGCCTCCCGAGGAACCACGTCTGTTAAGTGCGGCCAGTCGGTCGGTCAGTCCGGCTATTGAACTGGGGGGCCAAAGTGGGTGGGGCTCCCGGGCGACCTAAGAGGCTCGTGGGTGGAAACCCAGGGAAGTTTCCAGGTTCTGGGGATCCGGACCCCACCCCGCTGCCGGCCACGCCCCTGGCCCGCCCTGGGCCGTACTCATTACCGGGGTGCTTTCCCTCACTGCACCCCGCCTCTTATCTGGCTCCGCCCAGCTCTGTCCAACACTGTATCTTGATCCCAAGGTCTGGACATCTAGGGCACTGGGGCTGGGCCTGCCTCTGGGGCCTGGGCCAGAAGTGAGAGGAACGGACGCCCCCTCCCCCATCGTGGGGTGGGGAGAAGGAGAGAAGGAGAGCGTCGGCGGGGGCGGGGGTGAGGGTAACAATGGCGCCGTTGACAGGCAGGCCTCTAGGCTGAGGACGCATCTGTGGTAGCCTGGCGGTCTTCCAGGTTTTCCGAGCCGCTGTGGCCGAGGCATCCCCGGAGCGGCATTCCCCGCACCCCCCTCCCCCAGCAGGGAGACAGCCCTGTATACACCGGCACAGAGCCTCACACGGAGGCCCCTGGGGCAGAGGTGTCTGGGCTGATGCCCCTACTACTGGACCCTAGAGGCTAAGGTCACAGTCCTGCGGTGTGGGGACAGCTGATGGCCCTGAATACGTGGGCTCGCCCGGAGAATTCAGGGAGCCAGAGTTGAGGAGGCCCAAGTGGAGGCCCATCCCACTGCGGGTAAGGGGCGGAGGACAGGAGGAGGAGCCGGTCTCCCAGCACCAGCCCTCCATCTAGTGGGAAGTTTAGGAATCTCGGGATGCAGAGGTGGGGTGGTGGGAGGGATCCATTACACCCCAATCCTTTTTTCCCTGGGTGTCTCGCTGGCACCTACGCACCACCATCCTGCTCCGTCTGCTCCATCTCAGGGATTCACCCACGTAGCCATTTGAAGGTCTGTCCCCGGCCCCCCAATCCACCCCAACCACAAGTCCTGTCCCTTCCTCCTCATGCTTACCTATGGACAATGCCCTCTCTTCCCATCACCACCACCGCCATCGGTCCAGGCAGCCACCATCCTTGGCCTGGATCCCTGCAGCTCCTGCCAATGGCTCCCGTTCCTCCAATTTTACCCTCTCCCCATCCATTTTTTTTACTACTAGTCAACTGGTGTCTCTAAACTGAAATTTGGTCCTGACATCTCTTGATTAAAATCTTTCAATGGCTTCTCATGGTCAAGGTGAACTCCAAACCTTGGTTTGGGACTTGGGAGGCTCCACCACCTGGTCCCATCTCCTTCAACCCACGCTGTTCTCACAGGGCAACTGTCTGTTCCTCACTCACCCCTGTAGGTTCTTATCTTGAGGCCTTGACACCTGCTCTTCCCTCTTCTCAAAAACACTTTTCCTTGCTATCTTCAGGACTCAGTTTGGCGGTAACTCCCCTCCTTGGGAGGCCTTTCCTGACCCCCAGGTCTGAGGAAAGGGCCTGGTGCCCACCCCCGTCTGAGCTCCCACAAAGCTCAGTGCCTCTCTGCCTCTCTCTGAGCATCACTGCCTGGGTCTCTCTAGTCTACCCACTCTGGCAGCAGGATAATTTCCTGAGGTGTTCCTTGTTTTGCTTCCCTCCCGGTGCCAAGCTGGTAGCCAAGCCCTTTGATTTTCCTAGCCTCAGGGAACTGTGCTGGCTGAAGACAAAAGCTGCTGAAGTCTGAGGCTGGCTCATCCTGACTTTTGAAAAGGCGACCCCCCCCGGAAATGACTGGGCTAGGTGTTCCCGAGGGATGGGGAGAAGAGGGCAGCCGATGTGGGCAGAGAAAGGCGAGGGAGCAGCCAGCTGAAGAGGGAGCAAAAGTAGGGGTTGTGTGAGCAGTGGGGGCCTCAGCAGCACCTCCCCTGACAGACGACAGGAGCTGCGGGGGCTGGAGCCCAAGCACTGGGGTACTAGCCTCAGCGCCCCCAAGTGGCACAGGAGTAGCTGAGTTGCTGAACCTCAAGGGACCATGTGGACTAGGACAGTGGGGCATCTCCATGTGACCAATGTAGACCGAAGACAAGGCACCTCCTCCATGCTTAGGCCCAGGTGGGACAGTGTGTCCTTGCACGCGCCTCTGCAGGGAGCCCCAGCGAAGGCTCAGGTTGAATTTCCTGCCAAATCCTAGGAAAGGACTTAGAGTGAGTCAGATTGGAGCTGATTTAACGAAAGGGAAAGGGGGTATTTCCTGAGACTGTGTGCCAAGCTTCCTACCTGCTACACCTGTCTGTTGTATTCACACTGCTGGGCTGAGATGTGAGTGCCTCATTCAGAACTGAATCCCCAGGACCCAGCACGGTACCTGGCACACAGCAAGTGCTCAAAGCACGTTTGCTGAATTCACTTTTCCTTGGTAACGGCAGACATCATTCTAAAATCCAAGTGGGCTTCGGTGATTCCCCAGCAGTCCTCAGACTAAAATCCAGACCCCTATCATGGCCCACCAGGCCCCCTCTGATCAGAACCTGCCTCCCTTACAGCCTCATATCTGCAGCCCAGCCATCCTCCCGCATTCTCCTCTGCAGCCAAACCAAACGATTTGCAATTCCCCAAACTCGCCAGGTTGTTTCATGTCTCCTGCCTTTGCTTATGTGGCACCCTCGGCCTGCAGTGCCCTTTCCCCTTTCTCTACCTGCTGAGCTCTCAATTAGTTTTCAAAGCTCAGCACAAGAGTTTCCTTCTTTAAGAAGCCTCCCCTAAAGGCAGAGGAGACACCCCTCCCCACCCCCACCACTCAGGTCCATGTCTATCTCCCTCTTCCTCCAGCCCCACTCCCTGGACTGTGGGCTTCTCTGGTGTGGCAAATCCCCATGCCCAGCACAATGACAGATACACATTTGGTTCTCTGTAAATGCTCACTGTCCTCTGAGCATTTGCCTTGACCCTCCGTGAATTCATGATGTGACCTCAAGTGACCTCTCCCCTCCGTGGGCTTCAGTTTTTTTCTCTGCGCGGTGAGGGCAGCGAAACTCAATGGTCCCTAAGGACCCTTCCTATCCTCAGTTGGGTTCAGAAGTGATGCCATGTAAAACCTAGGTTACCCATCTGCACTGCAGGCCAACTAAGGACAGAGCACACTCAGCTAGGCCACTGCACGTGTAGGCCTCTGCATGGCCACCTGGGAGCGAGTCCCCCCTCCCAGGTGGCTGCAAATGATACTCTCACAGAAAATGCACTTGGATTCCTGTACTTGGATGCTCTGCCCTCCCAACCCCCATCCTTGATCAACCATTTGCCTTGACAGTGAAAAATCCAGCAGCGGGAGCTGTCAGTCCAGCAGCAAGTTAATATGCAAGGAATGTGCTTCCTGCAATGTGCGTGCCCTGAGGTTGGAGTCCTGTGGGGCTCTCCCCTTCCCAGGCCTGCACGTGCAGCACCATCCCCGTACCTCCTCACCAGCAGTAGGCACAGACACAGTTGGCCTGTGGCAGGGCACTGGAGGCCGGAGATGACCTCTTCTTCGAGGACACCTACCTTCTTGATGTCCTGTTGGAACCTTAAGCACCACATGCATTCATCGTCCATTCAACAGTATCTTTTAAGTTCCTATCGTGTGCCCGGCGATGGTATGTATGCCAGTGAATCTAACCCTGTTCTGCCCTCAGGCTCCCAGTCTAGTGAGGGAGACAGACAATAAAGAGGAAACAGGTGCTGTAATTTCAGGTCAGGAGAAGCAGTACTAAAGGATTAGAGTGATATGAGAAAAAGTGACTCGAAGAGGCAAGGGGTGTGCAAGGAAGGCCTTTCTGAGGAGGTGGCATTAGAACTTCAATTGAAAGATAAGGATCCAGGCCTGACTGGCATGGCTCAGTTGGTTTAGCGTTGTTCCACAAAGCAAAAGATCGCTGGTTCAATTCCTGGTCAGGGCATATGGCTAAGTTGTGGGCCCACATGAGAGAGGCTACTAATCAATGTTTCTCTTCTTTCTCCCTCCCTTCCCCTCTCTCTAAAAATAAATAAATAAAATCTTTTTTTAAAAAAGATGAGGTTCCAGCAAAGTAGGTAACTGGGAAAGAGCCTTTTAAGTGGAGGGTACAGCACATACAAAGGCCCTGGGGTGGGAGAAACCATGAAATGTGGGAGGAGCAGAGAGGAGGCCAGATGGCTAGAGCTCCTTCAGTGAGGAGAGTGGAAAGAGACTCGGTCAGCACTGTGGCAGCGGACCAGGCCAGGCCCCACCTCGTGGGCCACAGTGTGGAGCCTTACCTTTACTCTGGAGCCATGGGAGATTTTCGACAGAGGAAACGAAATCCATCCCTTCCCCCTGCTTCCCTCCTCCTTGATATCCTTCTGACAGACCATGTCTTCCTCATCTTTACCTCGTCAGTATCCAGCTCAGAGCCTGGCACCACTTGGTGTCAGAAAATGTTTGCTGAATAAATGAATGACTCCCATCATTCTCTTGTGGTTCAAGGCTTGACTGAGTGGCTCAGAGACGGTCACCCGGGCCACTGAGAGAGAAGTCCTTGGGCAGCTCAGGACGGGAGGCATCTGGGCCAGATTAAGACACTTAGATGCCTTACCCATTGAAAAGAGTCTGAAGTTCCCCCTAGATAATTCGTAATAGAAGTGATATTAATCCACGAAGCACCACATACACATATATGCTAAAATGAAGCAACTTCTTTTTGGGCTTTTGATTGCAAAATTCTGGATAAATCATCAAAGCAGACTTTCTTTCCACTTACATATGTGTTTACATGTGTTGCTGCCACCTTGCTGGCACCCCAAGCTGGACTTTCTGCCCACTGGGTCGGTCACCCAGTGGTACATGGCAAGCCTGGCCCAACTGCTCCCTTGGTGACGTGGCCTTGCCTTGCAAGCTGGGGAGAATGGGGAGCACCAAGGGTGCCACGGTGGCCAGGACTGACAGTAGACAGCCCCACAGTGGTGTTCTTGACACCGCACCAGGTTAGGCAGGTAGTCAGTGTGCGGACTCTGGGGAACATCGTTTTGGGCTGTGAAAGCTTACCCCTGCCCATCCCCGACACTTGGAAAAATGTACAAAATGACCAAGGTCCCAAGAGACTTCTCAGAGGAGGAATCTGAGGCTCAGAGAGGTTACTTAACTTGCCCAAGGTCACTCAGCATCTTGCTATTTGAGCACAAGTCTGGCCCCAAAAGCAGATGCCATTCCCCTTTTGAGGGTGAATGGGCTGGTCTGGGGGAAAATGCCAAGGGTCCCATTTATGGATCCATAGAACTGACAAAAACAAACAGTGGAGCTGGACGCAGCCCAGCCTTGACATGGGCCCTGCCCATACCACCTCCAACCCCCACTCCACCAGCCTCTTTCACTGCCCAGCTGCACTTGAGCCTCTAAGCTCCGTGCACCCCAAGTACCCTCTGGGGCCTAGAGGTGGACCTTTGCTTCAAGGTCTCCATGTGGGTTCCACAGCATCACACAGGCTCAGCACTGGGCAGCCAGGAAAGGTTCCAGAAGCCTGAACTGGCACAGCCCTTGGCCTCTCTCCTGCCTCCCGTGGTGGCCGTGTACTCCACAGCTTCCGTCCTTCCCTCTCTCGTTCAACCCCCACCCACAGCTGCTCTGTTTCTGGACGCTGCAGGGAATTAGACTCAACCTGCCTGGGAGGAAAGTGGACCTTCCCTCCCCACCTCACCGCACGCCACTGCCACCCGCTTCCCTGTCACCTCCCTCCCCAGAGACAGGGCTCAGGAAACTCAGACAAAGCAGATCAGTGATGCTCAGGGAGAAAGAAGTCTGGGTAGCCCGGGGCAGCACCTGCACACGGAGGCCAGCTTCCCCCAGCCAACCCCAGGCTGCGCTCTGCCTCTACTGAGTTGAGGCCCCACCCCCACCCCCAGCGGGTGGGAAGTGACAAATGAGCCTGAGGAAGTGGAGGGGGGAGTCAGTAATCGATGGCATTAACATGGTGCCCAAATTAAATATTGACTTTCTTGGTTGACTCTAGGGATGCCTGGATTGATGGCTGGGGCTGTGCCATGCCACCGCAGGAGATGGGGACATACCAACCCAGAGCAGGCCTAGTGAGGAGCTGAGACTCAGGGGGAGGGCTTACCTCTCCTCCTGCCTGGTCAAGGGAATCAGAGGCACGGGCTGCAGAGAGCCCAGGGCATCGTGTCTATATCCCCATCTTGTACCCTGGCTGCTCCCCACTGAGCCCAGAGTTCCCTCCTCCCAGAAGGTCTGAGGTTTTGTCGAGTGCCCACCCCATCCCCCCTTGCACTCTTCAGGAACAGTGGCTGCCCTGCAGCCCCCAAAATGAACAGAATGAATTTCTGTGATTTCTATTCCCAGGTTTCAGGGCCCTGCCTCCCAAGATGGCAGGGCTAGTTATTTTTGGTCTGTCATCGCGTAGGATCCTGGGGAGGGGGTTAGGGCCTCTCCATTCCTGGAAACATTCCCTCATCCTCTCCAGCTAGTTCACTTTCAGAGCCTACAGTGGGCCCTAAGCGTTTTCTCCGTCTCCTCATAGCCCTATTTCAGGAATCGTCTTCATTTCCTCCCATGCACTCTATGGCCCGCTCCAATACAGCTTCCTGCCACGCCAGCAATTCTAGCCTAGCCATCCTGTCTAATCACCAACTTCCTTCTTGAAATTTTCCCTTGACCATCTCCAAGGTATTTCGAGGTTAACATGCCCAAGGCCGAAGCTGGTCCTCTTCCTGTACCCCCAATCCAACGGCAAGGTCATCCATGCAGTTGTGTAAGGCACAAGCCCATGAAGCACCCTTGGCTCCTTCCCATACCATCCACACCTACATATATATAGATTCCATGCTCCCTGCATGGCACACCGCCCTCCCCCCAGTTTAATTTCCTTCATGTGGTCTCGTCACTGGTCTCTCCACATCCCCCTCACTCTTCAGTACCACACCCAATCCATTTCCCATCCGCTCAGAGCAAGCCTGTTAACATAGATCATGCCAGTCCCCTGCTCAACACTCTTCTTGGCATCCTACTGGTCTGAAGTCCCCTATCGGAGTCTCCCCTGCCTTGCACACTTAGCATGCCTTAGGACCTGAGGGGGTGGGGGTCTCGGATTGGTAGCTCATAGGAATACTGGGGAAATAATGAGGGTACTGGGGAATGGCCCTTAAAAGCCCAAATGTGGACCCTAGGAGCTGCCATGTTGGGGAAGAGAAAGCCTCAAGGGGAATGAGTCAAGAGAAGCAGGAGTTGGCAGCATCCCATGACCAGCTTTTCCCTCAGGCCACTAGGCCACCTAGGCCACCTAATTTCCATTTAATTGGTGCCTAATGGAAGTAAATTAAACCCAAGTGAGTTTTAATGTGTCTGTTCAAGTGCCAGTCCCAACCTACCCCTCTTTCTCCCAGAGTCTGGGGCTGCAGGTGGGAGGAGGGAAGGTAGGTTCTGGGGTAGGTAGTTGTAGGGGTTGGGGAGGGGGTGCAGCCTCACAGGTCTCAGGAGCTGCTTCTGCTTCTGCTCCCTGCCCACCTGTATGCCCTAATCCCCAGCCCCAGGAACACTGACTTAGGGCCTGCTTTGTGCCAGCACTGGGCTGGGGGTCTTCCCTACCCCACCTCCTAGAGTCCTCACCATGACACAGTGATGCAAGGTAGTACTTGTACTTCCTTTTCTCCGAGGACACAGCATTGACTTGCCCAAGGTCATTACCTTTTTCCGTCTGGAGCTGTGTCCAATATGGTAGCCACTAGCCACAGCGGCCAGACCGAATTGAGATGCGCTGAACACGTAAAACACACACCAGATTTCAAAGACACAGAGCGAGAAAAGAATGTTGAGTATCTCACTGGTGATTTTGTTACATGTTGAAATGATGTTTTTTGATATATTGCATTAAATATACTAAAATAAATTCCCCATTTTTTAAGCTTTTTTAAAATGACTACTAGAAAATGTTAGGCGTAGTTTGCGTTTTTTTTATTGGACATTTCCTGGGGTCTGGCCTTATGGAGGTTGGGCTGTTTGCTCACCCTGCCACAGTCTGGAAGGCAAGGAAAGGCTGCAGCTGAGCTTGGGTGAGCCTCTCAGGCTTCCTTCTCTCTTGAGAGGGCAGTGGGCCTCTTTCAGCACCCTGGACAGCACCTAGCACTGGCTTCCCACTTGGGGTCCTAGGATAGCACCCAGGGCCAGTAAGGAATAACCAGGGGAAGGGTAGATAACCCCTGCAAAATGCTCCCCATGAATAGACTCATGTCATGCTCTGGACACCCAGTAAGGAAGGCTGGGTAAGAGTTATCATTATCCCTGTCTTGCAGATGAGGAGACTAATATTTGGGGAGATTTGCACATCCCATCTGTTCACTCAGTAAAGACTGGCTGATGCCAGCTTCCTGTGGAGCCCTGGGCTGAGCACATGAACCCAAACCAGCCCAACACAGATGACAGCAGTTCTGTGTGGGCAGTGCGATAGTGGGAGAGTGTGCCAGGCGGGGGGAGCCCCATAAGTGACTGCTGGGGCAGGGCATTTAGGATGGCTTCACAGAGGGGCCACTGGGGCTGGATCTGGAAGAATGAAGGGGACTTTGCCAGTGTAAGTGGGAAGGAGTTCCAGGCAGAAGAGAGGGCGTGTGCATGGGTGGGGAGGTGAGAGGTGGACCAGGAGAAGCAGGCAAGTGAGGGCCTTGCATGCTAGGCTAATTCTAGGACCCTCGAAAGGCTTCTGAGCAGGAGAGTGGCCTGGCCAGATCTGCATTTTGCAAAGATCACACCTGGGCAAGGTGGTCAAAGGACTGGATAATGGAGGCAGAAAGAATAAAGACAATGAGGTAAGAAGTTAAAATCTGGGGAAGCAATGACAGGTTTTTAGATATCAGCCCAAATGGAAAGGCTATCTGGCCTGCAGAGAAGGAAACCTGAATCAGACAGGGTCCAGTGACCTGCCTAGGGTGACGTGGCCAGTCAGTGCCTGGGAGAATGGGGACCTAGGGGCAGAAAGGAGCAGAGCTCTCAATGCAGGAAAGCTCTGCTTCTGACCATGGAACTGGTGAGTCTCAAAGCCCGGAGGAGCCTCTGCTGCAGCTGTGGTTGCTATTTGAGCAGAATCAACATGGTACATGCCAAACTTCCTTCTCAAACCGGATGTGAAGCAAGAAAGTACAGGAGGAGAGAGGAATACACTTTGCAGCTAAACCCCATAGAGATCCTAACTGTGGCCAGTGGAGCCGGGGGTCGGGAAGGAAGGGGACAAGAACCCAGACACCCAGAAGGCTCTAGGTGGTGGCTCAGATAGAGCCCTAGCCCAGGATGTGGGGTAGGGTCTGCTGTCAGAAGGTCAAAGACAGGGACTTCGTTTGTGTGAGTCTATCACCCACTTCTTGGAACCTACAACCTCTCCTCCCCTGAGGTTCCCAATCACAGTGCCCCACCCCTGCCTGGCACCAATCAGAACCCTTCCTTGGGCATTTGCTGATTATAATCCAAGAGAAGGTCTCCTTCCCTCTGGGGGCAAAGTTGAGTGATGAGAGCTGGGAGACGGAAGCCTGGTGGGCTGAGGGGAGTAAGGAAGCTTGCCTAAAAGAATGGAGCTGACAGAAAGCAGCTGGGATTGAACATCTGGTGACCCTGGGGCCCATCACCCGAGGCCCACCACACCCACCTGGTGAAAGGCAGCGATGATCATCGCAACCGCCGGGGAAGGCCTGACTGCACATCTCAATCTGTTTACCCGCCGGGAAAGAGGCGTGTGCAAGGTCACCCAGGGATTCAGATGGGGGCAGAGCCCAGGTGCCCCTTCCCAGGCAGGGCTGGCCTCACCCCACCACACAGTTTAATGAGACCAAGTGACAGGGACCAAGGAGATGAACACAGCTGGGGTCCCAGGGCTGGGCCTTCACTGGGGAGAAGCAAACAGCTCAGCAGCCAAGTCCACAGAGTGAAGTTTATTCCCAACAAAGTTCCCCTCCCCCCTCCCCAGCCCAGGACAGGGACAGACAGGCTGGGGCGAAGACGGGCTCCAGTGGCTGAGGGGCCTCTCAGAAACAGGAAAGGTCCCTGGCCCCCGGCCACGCTGTGTCCGGCTCCTGCAGCCCCTCGGAGTCCACTGCGCCTCCCTGCCCAGCCCTTGGGAGAGGGGAGGGGGCGCTGGCTCCTGGGTGGTTCCAAAGTGGAGTGTGAAAATAGAGAGATATATATATTTATACGCAGTGGGCAGTCCAGCGTGGCACTCACACCTCTGTCTGGAAGTCACCATCGGGAGGTTCTGAGGGCTCCCAGGCTGCTGCCCGGTGCAGGGCCAACCGTTCTCGGGGCTTGGGGGGCAGTGAGCCCAGTGTCATCGACTTGAAGGTGCTCCAACTCTGATGTCGCCGCTGTTGGGACAAGCTAGGGCGCTCCCCCGGACTGGGCTTCTCCTGTGGAGGGAGCGGGAAGGGCCCGTGGGGATGGGACAACACCTTCTCGCCCACTGTACAAAGAACACGCTCTGGAAGCTCAGGGAGAGCCAGTCATGCCCAGTCACTAAGCAATCAGGTGCCAAAGTCAGGTTCAAGTCCAGATCTGCCTGGCTTCATAGTTGGGGTCCTGACCCCTGGGACCATATCCCCTGAGTCTGCCCACCCTCCTCAAGACCCTGGTGGACCCTTCATCAACACTCCCCACCCCTTGCAACCCTGGAAGTGCTGCTTGTGCCTCGGGTACAAGGCAGGCCCTTTGCCAAGGCAGGAAGGTGGATGGGGAGGGAATGCATCCCTCAAAGGCCCCTCACCCCCACCCAGTCCAAGGACACTTACGCCGGACAGGTTCCGTTCAGTCGCCCCACCTGAGGACACACTCCACCGCTTCTCCCTCTGTAACGGGGGCCATGGGTCAGGGTCTGACCCAGAGGCCACTGCGCCAGGCTGGGCCCTGAGCTTCGGGCCGAGCAGCCACAGGAGGGCCCCTCACCTTGGCTGTGGACTGGCTGCGGTAGCGGTCGAAAGTGTGGAACTTCTGGTTAAGCTCGTGGTAGAGTTCCGAGTGCCGTTTCCGGGTGTGCATCACCTTCTGGGAGCCAAGGGCGTCAGAGGAGGTGCTCCCCACTGGGGCAGCACCAGGAGCCAGCCCTCCACTCGGGGCACTCCACATCCTGGGTCCCCACATTCCTGCCTGTCACTGGCCCCTCTAGGACAAGGCCTGGCTTTCTCTTTACCCCAGAGCTACAGAAGTGGACAGCAGGGGATGTTGGGAAGATCCCACAGAAACTGCAGGCTCGTGGGATCAGGCTCTGCCTTGGGGCTTAGACTAGTATCATGAGTGGAGCCCCCAGGGACAATCCCCGCCCCTTCAACACATACACACACACAGCACCCACCTCAAAATCCAGGTCTGAATACCGTAACTTCTTTCTCTGGGAACGAGCAGCAAGGAGGCAGTGAAGGAGAAGAGCTTTTTTTTACCATATTCAGGGATTGTAGAGCCCAGAAACCTGCTGCCCCAGAGCCCGACCCCTGCCCAGACCCAGGAGTTCAGAATCCTTCAAGGGCAGCCCCTCGGGATGTGGGACTTGGGGCTGGGCCTGGGGGATGAGGAGCCGAGGCACCACCCCACGTCGGGCTGCAGCGCAGACCCCGGGCCCACACTCACTGCCACCCCTGCAATGCACACACACAGGCAGACGCTCACAGGAGGCACACACTGGCACATGCACAGACATGCAACTGCACACGATCCAAATGTCCCAGTGCAGACTCACAACGTGGCAGGGACATGGACGTTCCTTCCTCTGTAGCCTGAATTCTACCCCTTTGCCCCATCTTGCCTCTTTCTCATGGCCAGCCACGGGCTTCCCCAGCCTCTAGGACCTTCCGCTTGTCTTGCAAACATAAGGACTCGAGCTTTTGACCCCCTCTCGCTCCTTTTCCTAAAAAGCCAGGCCCTGCCTCCCCGGCCTCCCCAGCCCCTCACTGGCCTCGCTGGCCCTCACTTGCCTAAGGTTACCTCCTCCGAGGTCCTAACAACCTACTCAGTGTCCAGTGCCACTCAGGGAGGACACCTTAGAGTCTTGGAATGCTGGCATGAAACCAAGGCCAACAATCCCAGGTTACACTGGGGAAACTGAGGTGCAGGAAGGGAAAGGGACTTGCCCCAAGGCCCTCAAGGATGATGCTGAAACCACCATCTAGATCTCCCAAGTCCCAGGCTCAGCAGACATGCTGGCCACCACTGGCCTTTATGATGCCACTCTCTGGTCCTCCTCCCACCTCCCTGCCTGCTCTCTGTCCACCTGCCCTGCTGGCTTCCCCAACACCAGGCTGCGAGCTCTGCCCTGGGCCTTCTCCTGCCCTTCACCGTGCACGCATGTGTCGCCCCCGCCCCCGTTCCCAGCCACACCTCCGAGTCTGGGGGCAGCACACCTCTCCTTGTCCCTATGCCTGCAGCTGTGCCCAAATGAATAAGTTCAGAACCCCCCCCACCCTCTGCCTCACACCCACTCCGCCACCTCCACGCCACCACAGTTTTCCACACCAGAACTCAGGATGTCATCCTTGACCCCTCAAGATGCTGCCACATTTATGGCCACCTCCCACACAAGGAGCCCAATGCTGGCTCCTTCTCTGTGGTCCAAGCATGGCAGGTGTCCGCAGACTGAAACCATGACGCTAAGCACCCCCCCCACCAGTGCTGGTGTCAAGTTTTGTCTTTGTTACGCCTTCCTGTTTTTGCCATCTGCAACAGGAGCAGGCTCCAAATGTTCAAAAGCATTTTGGGAGAAAAAAAAATCTAAACTTGCGAACCTCTTAGATGCTAACTTAACTTCCTTCATGCGGAGGATGGGGAGCGGGATTCCAAGGTTGAGCATGAGTAGCCAACAGTGTCTGAGCTATGACTCTCGCCCTCTCTCTCCTTTATCTATATCCTCCTTGTCCCTCCTAGAGTTCTAGAATGCTCCAGAGTTCTGGAGTGGGTCACTACCACCTGCCTGTTCCCAGTGATTCTGTGCAGGAAGCAGGTCTGAGGAGGCCAGAGGGAAAGCGGGGCGGAGAAAGAGGCTTGTGTTTTCTCAGAAAGGGGAGGGTCAGTCACCACTGGCCTGTGGGCGGTGCTGATGCTGATTTGGGGATGGTAACAGCTGCAATTCCCAATCATCTAGCACCTTCTAGATGCCCACACAGAGATAAATGTTTTGTATGACTCAATTAGTCCTCGCAACAACCCTACAAGGAAGCTGCTGTTATCTCCACTTTACAAATGAGGAAACCGAGGCTCAGAGACATGAAGGCTAAGAGAAATGCTCCGAGGCTCAGAGAGAGATCCTGCTCAAGATCTCACTGCTGACCAGCAGCGGCCTGATCAGAAGAACCCAGATCTGCGTGACCAGGAGGCCCAGGCTCTCAGCACCTGGCCCGAGCCACAGGCCCCTTAAAGAAACTCCATCCTAACCATTCACCCAAAAGCAGGCATACAGGAAGTGTGAATGCATCAAGCAGGGCACCCTCAGCACGTGAAGTCCAAGCCCCTTGAGGAGTTCAGAGGAGCCAGCATTTCCTCCGACTTGCTGTGGGCACTACGAGGAGGAGAGATGCACAGCGCACGCACTCCCAGCGACTTGGTACGAAGACGCTGCTCGGGGGTGGTGGCTGGCTGTCCCTTCCTGGCTGCTGCTTGGGACTCAGACCCGGTCTCAGGCACATGGGAGCAGGCCTCCCACACCCACTTCGTGCCCTAGAGCCCCTCACCTCCAGGGAGCCCAGCTTCATGGTGGAGCCAGGCACAGTGCGGGGCATGGTCCGGCTGCGCTCCCCCGGCTCGGGCACTTGGCGGGCGCTGGGTGTCGGTGGTGGTGGTTGGAAGGTCATCCCGTAGGGGTTCTGTAGAGACCCATAGGCAGGGCCCAGCCCCAGACCCGAATGGTCCACAGACAAGAAGCTAGGGTAGCCTTCAGTGTGGGCCAGCGCCTTGGCAGCCCGTCGGGGAGTGCCCTCAGGCCGGGTCCTTGGGGGATCCTCGCCACCTCCACCCCCACCGCCAGGCTGCAGGCTCAGAGTCCTTCGAGGCAGCACCATGTAGTCCCCCTCGGAGCTGGGCTCGGCTGGCCGTAGCCACGTGAGGTCCAGCTGCCGCAGGCTGCTCTCCCCACACATGTACACGGGGTTGGCCTCCTGAGGGGGCGGCGGCTCCCCCAGCCCGGGCGAGGCTGCCATGGGCATCAGGATGTTCCCAGGCAGCGGGGAGAAGCTGAGGCCCCCCTCAGGACCCACAAGGCAGGACTTGGGCTCCTCGTCCTCATCCAGGGACAGGCGGGACAGTGTGCCTGTGATGGTGGACGGGTTGCAAGTGTTGACCTCCTTGAACAGAACTGGGGGCAGGAGTGGGAGGGAGGTAAGTTCTGGGTAGGAGGAACCCCCACGTGCCCTTGTGCAAGCTGGGCAGGTACGAACCCCCCAGGCTCAGACGGGAGGAAACTGAGCCCTAGAAAGACGGTGGGGTGCCTGGCACTCTCCCCCACACCAGAGGGGTTAAGAAGGCAACCAGCCCAGAGACCCAAAGCAAAGCAGGGCAAGGAATAAAGGCCCAACTCCTACAGGTCAGCTCCTGCTGCAGGTCCTGACCTCTGACCCCACAGCCCTGAGACTGTCAAAACAGCCTTGCTCCTCCCCGCCCCAGGAGACTGAACTGGGAAGAGATTCTGGTAAGAATCATGGAAATGATACAATACTGTGACAGCCACCATGTTCCAAGCACCCTGCTGGGCACCTGATGTCCCCTAATTCATTTAAGGCTCAGAGAGGTAGGCTGTTTGCCCAAAGCCACACAGTAGGTGTGTTCATAACCTTGAATCCACTAAGGGCTCTCTGACTCCAAAGCTAAACTCCACAGTCAGACACCCCAGACAGGGCCTCCCACAGCGGGGCTGGGGGATCTCCCTGCTTAACCTCCTCTGGGGAACATTCTCAGCTCTGAGCCAGCAGACTCACCTGTCTGACAAGCCAGATCCACATCCTTTTCAAAGTCTGACTATAGGCAGAGAG
>PVKM010032610.1:0-16334 GCA_004027735.1 Carollia perspicillata
AGGGTACTGGCTGGGCGCCAGACTCCTGACTCAGCCAGCAGGCCGCCCTGGGTCAGCTGTTCTTCTGCCTTGAGAAGCAGGTATTCGAAGCAAAAACAAACTGAGTGTGCTGGGCTTTAGATTCAAACTCAGATGCAAATCTCAAGCAATTTGGCCAGCTTCTCTGTGTGCCCTTGAGCAAATCATTTTTATTGTCTTCAAGTTTCAGTTTTATCATCTGTAAAATAAGCTATGAAGTCTGCATCAGAGGGAAGCTGGGAATAGCAAACATGGATAGAAACCAACTTTGCAAACTGAAAAGCATTGTATATTAATATGAAAATAGTATTTAAATCCGAGCACCCCCATATGCTGATATTACAGATTGCTTTATCTTAAATAAGAAAAACAGTATATGTATAAAAGACTTACTTTGAGAATTTTGAGAGAGGAGAAACTGATGTACAGAACGTTTAAACATTTACGGTTTACTTGATTTCTGAATATGGACTTCTATTCTGAAGCGACAGAACCAGTTCAATTTTCATTGTAGTTCTTCCCTGCGAAGTTAACTCTTCTTCTATTTTCTAACTTTAGTGATTTCACCTAATTCCATTTTCAGCAGTTGCAGTGTTTTTTATTTGATAAGTTAACTTTTTTAATATAATTGGAATGTGTAAGATCAAATCAATATATTCATAACAATGTCTCCCTTTTGTTTTATAATATCATAAATGACAAGACAAACTTACAGATTTACAAAAATCGATTTTTAAGAGTTTGATTTAGACCTTCAAATTTTCCTATTGTTGGTTTGATGTTTCAGAATGGGAAACAGCAACGACAATGTTTAAAAGGCGTTCCAGCCCTACATACTACCTCAACACAGGTCAGCCTTCGGCAAATCTGACCAGGTCGTACACCTGCTTGAATGCTTTTGATGGCTCCCCTTTGCCTTCAGAACTGAATCTAAGCTTCTTAACTTGGCAAGAAAGGTAGTCCCTGATCTACCTTTCAAGTCATCTTGCCACTAAACCGCCAACACCTGGACCTCCAGTCGTTACAAACTCCTGTAAGTCCCGGATGCGCCATGCTCTGCCTTTATTCTCCCGGAGTTCGCTCTGGCTGCTCTCTTTCCTACGACTTTATCCTTTCCACCACACATTTCATACACCGCTGAAAAATACCTTCTGTCTCTGAACCTCCAGGAATGCAGTCAACAGTATCAGCTCCCTCCGTCTCTTTTCTTTTCTTTTTCTTTTAAGATCGTTTGTTTGTTTTTTCTAAAGACTTTATTTATTTATCTTTAGAGGGTAAGGGTTAGGGAGAGAAATATCAATGTATGGTTGCCTCTTGTGTGTCCCCTGCTGGGAACTGGCCTGCAGCCCAGGCATGTGCCCTGACTGGGAATCCAACCAAGATCCTTTGCTTTGCAGACCCGCACTCAATCCACTGAGCTACACCAGCCAGGGCCCTCGGTCTCTTTTCTTGCACTTATTCAACTCCACCTCCCTCTGTTTGCCTTTGCTCTCAGATGCTCTTCTGAGGGCAGCAGGATAAGTGATGTGAGTCCCAGCCCTACATACTTCATTGCCATGCTTTCCCTGAGAGCTCCAGCACAAACCCCAGGGAAATCTATGTGGCCCATGGTCCAGAGACAATCTTCGCAATCATGGGATGAGAGAACCATCACTCTTGCCAGTCTGAACCATATGCCTACACTCATTTTGGTGGGAGGGAAGACACCAATACCATGCAAACTCTAGAATTAAATGCCTTTTCTTTACTGTTACAAGTATCTTTAAATATATCTCAGGTTTATTATTTTTCTTTTTTTCCACTGCATATGCTTGTTAGACAAATGCCAGCATTTTTTAAAAAGAACAGTTTAATATCTAAAAATTAGAAATTCGATTTTTCCGGTAGTGGTTAGTTTAAATTTTGGAAGAACTTTAAAATAAAGCATTTTTTGTAGGTAATAACTGCACAGCATGAAAATGAGTGATTCTACCATGAAAGCAAACAAAACAAGAACATCAATGCCTACAAGCACTGGTCATGATTATTTCTAAGAGAGACCTAATATTGGAGAAGGAAAGGCAGGAGAGGAAGAGGAAGAGGGGAAACAAGAGAGAGGAAAATAGAGAAGTAAGGAAGAAGGAGGAAAAAGCTGCTAGTCTAGTAAAGGAAAAGGGACTCTTTGAGGACCATTTTCTTTCCTCGCATCACTTACCAAACCTCAAAGCTTGTGGTGCAATATTCATGGAAGTTTTAAATATCTAAGATGCTAAGGTTGTCTGAATCTATTTCCTGGGGACTGCAAATAAGAAAAATAAATCCTTCCCTGTGTACAAAGATTAATTATATAGTTTAGCATGATTTTCTAAGGCAGCAGGTTTTCGCTGACATGAAAATGGAATTTGATTTTGCATGAATCACCCTGAAAGTACTAATTAGAACTTAAAATTCTTGTTTGTAAATCATATGAATCTTATGAATTATGCTTCTGCCTTACAGAACCATTTCCTAAGGGCTGCCATATGACCAGAGTGTGGAGCAGATGCTACCAAACAGACGAAGACAACCTTTTGAAACTCAGAGAAACCCATGATAGCTGGGGCAGCAAAGTTCTATTGGCTTTCCGTAAGCAAGAAGTAGGAAAAGAAAGTGCTTTCTGCTAAGTGGCCCACTAGGCTTTTAGTTTGGCGAGCGTGTGTACTGTTAGGTCACAGTCTCTGAAAGTAATTTAAAATCCCTGATTCAGTTAGGAAGTTACAAAAGTGATCCACTTACAATTTAGAGGAAACAATTAGAAGCCAGGACTGAGACTCAATTGGAACTCAATCCTTATTGATCTGTGTGTAAACTATATGATGAACGTGCTTGGCCAAGTGGCAAGCCTGTAACAGAGTAATCGCACTGTGCGAGGCCTTGACTGCTAAATATATTTAAACTACTTGCTGGAAACTCCTCTAAGAAGAGCTCCCCAACCTGGCCAAACAAAAACTTCCTTATCTGAGGCTGCTGATTGTTCTGACTTGTAGGTGCCGTTTTAATATTTTCATGTGCAGTGTCTGAGCACCTCCAAGTTCAGCACTTGCAGTCTGGAACACATCTCAGAATCGCAGCTATGAGCATTTTTGTCCATGGAGTAAATTACCTATTTCTAAATCAAATCAAAAGAGAATTAGAACATAAATAATAAGAATGTATTCTCCAATTTCTATTTACTTTCTCCTCGACCCTGCTAAATCCTCTACCTATCTTAATATCTTCTTCTTTTATTTTTTCACTCACAATACCAACATAGATCTGAACTTGAGCATGCCCCATATTCTCTTCTGTTCTGTGATACAAAAATCACGTGACATCAACTCTGCTGCTAACCAGAGACCTTCTCAATTTAACACATACTTAGAATAGCAAAGGCCACGAGATACAAACACAAAATCCCCTTAATGCCATTAATCCTGCCTTCCCCTCTGCAGTGTTCCCAGGGCAGCTTCACTGCATATCAAGAGCTGAGATTCAGTTTGGATGACTTCAGTTCTTTGTTTTCCCACCCTTTGCCCCTACCTTTTAGGTGTTCAATGTGTTTTCCCTAGGGACTCTGTCTTAGTACTACTTATTCTCAGAAAAGCATACTTCAATTGAAAGATATTCTAGCCATCAAAAACCTGGGTTGTAATAATGTAGGAATTTAGAGTCGATTTTATCAGGTCTTTAAAAATCTTATCACCTGCCCTGCTTTTTGACACTCCCCAAAGTTAAGATATCAAAGAAATACAATATGAAAGTACAGGGCTTCAACCTAGCACATCTTCTGTTTTCCTACTTGGTTCCCATGTCTACCTAAGATTCTTCTTGACTCACCAGCCAAAGAAATGCATACATGATCAAGGATTCAATTGACATTTCAGCACACTATGAAACAGTGCACTTGTGTTATCAAGACACACAGCTGCCAAATTTGTGATAACTTTGGCATGTCAGCTGCATCTGTTTCCTCTCTCTCCAGGTTACAGAAAAGAATGGCAATACTATGTTATCTTACCAGAAAGTGTATGTCCCACAATAGCAAAGTGGAAAATGCTATTGCCATAATAATCATCCATTTACACATTAGCAAGAGAATGGGCCTTTCTTTGGGGAAGAGCTTTGATAAGGCACTTGGTACGGAACAGAAGACGCCAAGAGTATGGGCATCAGTAGGAGAAGCTACAACAGAGCTGAGAGGTTGGACAAGCCTGCTGGAGACAAGGAGAGGAGAACACCGAGGAAAATGCAGAGAGACAGAAGCCAATGAGGGGCAAGGAAAAGCTGAGATAAAGAGCTCCTCAGATGTGAAAGTCCATCAGAAATTTCCAGGAAATGGAGAGATCCAAAGGGTGTTTTAAGGTGCGGGGGTTGCATTGGAAATTATTTCCTTCATAATTACCCTATATACTTTACCAAACCTCCCCAATTCTACAACCTTTACAGACACCTCCTTGTGAGCAATGCCTGTTTAGGGGAAGTTGGGCAAGAGTCTGTGTCATGTCTGCCAAACTGCCTTTGAAATGACTGCATGTAAGAAAAGAAGGAAACTAGAGACAGGCAGGGCTGGCAAGCATGGGCGTCACTCTGCCCTCGACATGCAGCCGTCTGGAACACACCTTCGGCTTCCAATAGGGGTTAACAGATGTCCAAGACAGTTTCAAGGGGTCAGAACTCCCAGCTGACATCTAGGTTATCTCATGTCCCAGCTGTGAACTTTCCTCCATCTGTCAGGTTCACGAATACAAATGCTAAGGTGTCTGGCCTGGCTGGGAGGGGCGTTCCCTTGTTTCCACTGCCATTCTAGAGACAAGTCCAACAGAGGCTAGATCAGCAAGTGCCTGAAAGAAACTCACTATACCTTTATGAACGTGTACAAATCAGTCCCTTCAGAAACAGCATGTGCCAAAGCAGCCAGGTCTTTTGTAGGCAATTGAGAGTCAAATTAGAAAGCAATTAATTATGCAGCAGGTCATTTTTGTCACAACCATCTATGTCACATCCAGTCTCAATATGCAGCACAGAATATTTTATCAAGTACGAAATCAAAGTTTAAGGTCAAGTTCAAACTAAGGAAGTTTTGTCCTGACTGGTGTGGCTCAGTGGGGTGGGTGTCCTCCCACACACGGAAAGGTCACCAGTTCTAGTCCCAGTCGGGGTGCATGCCCAGGTGCAAGCCAGGTCCCCATTTGGGGGTTCGTGAAGGGCAACCAATTAATGTTTTCCTGCACATCCATGTTCCCCTTTCTCTCTTTCTCCCTCCCTTCCCCTGTCTCTTAAAATAAATAAATCAAACCTTTAAAAAAAACTAAAGATGGTTTTTGGGGGTCAAAATACAAATGGTTTCGTTAATATTCTTTAAATTAATCAAAAACTAACCACTGGAGGAATTAATGAGTTCCAGCGACCATGGCATAGTTAGGTCAGGCAGCGAGAAGCTATCCATTAGTTACTATAAAATAGAAAGGAGTGTTTTCCACTGGAGATAGAGCCGCAGAAGATTGATTCACTTGTAAAAGATCCAAGCTATGGAAGAGGGAGGAAAAAATACCCACCCCATTAACACACTTACTCCATTCTTTCTAACACAGAGGCATTATAAGGCTTCTTATTTAAGAGCTATAAAATACTGAGAGCTCCCCAGAGGAGGGAGTAGCCTAGGAACAAGGTTTTATTAATTGCAGGGTTTATTAAGCATGAATCAATTCCCTGTGCCTCCTCATATAACTTAGGCCTACTATTCATTTATAGAAATTTTTAGGTCCCGAATAAGTTTTACAAGTCTTTATCTTTCAGGGCAGATGGAAACTAGGATAGGGGAAAGTTCCTACCTTATTTTTTCCTATAAGTGAATATTTTGTACTTCGTATTTTCTCCTTTATAATGACTTTTTCCTATTTTTGTTTTCCTTAGTCTCTTTTTTGTATGTAAGTTCTATGGAAAGAAAAGAAAAAGAAAGATCCCAAGCTGTTCTCTACTTGTAAGACTTATATTCTGCTCATATTTGCATCCCCAGTGCCTAGGACAGGACATAGCACATACTAAATGTTCAACAAACATTTTCTGAGTAAATGCTTAAATTATCCACCCAGCTCCTTGTGCTGCCCATGTTCTATTTTTTCCAAAATCCCATTACAATCCTTCTCCTTTGAGCTCTGGGTCTTGTGAGTGCAGCTGGCCTGTATGAAGGGTGTCAACAGAGTTCTGAGATGCAGGGGAACGGAGTGAAGTCTGGGCATTTATTCCCCAAGCCCACTTCCTAACAAGTTACCATCAAAGCCCACAGTTTCTGTCAGGTGACCCTCTCCATTTCTCTGTGTGCCAGGACCCACCCCTCCCAGTGTCCTTTTGAGCCTTGGTATAGACAGGACTCCAAACTGTTGCGAGTCCCAGGCAACCACAATGTACCTTCACTGGTATCCCGGAATCCTGTCCATGATTTTGGAAGTAGTCCCTTTATTAAACTCTCCTCAGTTACCCAATTGATTATGTCATTTGTTTCCTGCTGGGACCCTGACTAATACGGTCTCATGATTTATAAAATACTATCAAAGTTCAAATGATAATTACGCAAAAAATTCAACTTTTTCACATTTCTTTATAACGACAGCTGAGTCTGTTGATCATCTGCATACCTCAGGCTCTTTTTTGCTTAATTGAAGACAGAAGTGGTTTTCATTTTTTCTTGAGTAAATGTTTAACCAGTTTTATTGAGCTAGTTCTGATGTGGGAGCTTTGTTCTGATGAGAGTGCTCAGAGGTGTTTTGTAGCTAGGAGCTACAAAAGCTATAAAAATATCTGTCTATTTAAAAGATGCATTAAATTACACTTCTGTGAAATTTTAGATTAAAGAAAAAAGGAACCATATGAAATGTATTGTTTAGCAAAGTTATTAAATCATTTTATTTTACAGTACAATTTGAATAAATGTTCATTTATATTACAAATAAAATTAAATTAAAACATGAAGCTCTAAATTTCCTTCAGTCACTGTGGACTCTATTACACATGATTAAATCGACATGGCAGTGTTTGAACTTAGAGTATCTATGAAAAAATCACAGGTAATAAATTAAGAGAGTAAAATAATATTATTCTGAATTTTCTCTTATGCAAATCATTATTTGAGTGGAATTTATTTTGCGTGTAACACTTTCAATATACGTTAACAAGCTAAATTAAAATCCATTTGCTTCAATATTAGGAAAAAGTCATTTTTAACCTTTTTCAAGATCTTTAATTTTTTTAATATATCAAAACAAAATAACATTAGTAGCATCCCCATTCAGCTTCATGCTAGTTTTCCTAACTCAAATATAAAAATAAGAAGTGAATTATGGGAGGAAAGGTGAAGAAACAAAAAAACTAGGGGGGAAAGGCCACCAAAGTATCATCTTCCTCCTTTTTTTACTTGGATATCAACATTGGTGTACTCAATGGCAAATGGAAACTTCTAAAGTACAGGATTATAGCTGAATTGGGTAAAATTCAAAATCCCATTCAGCATCTCACTCTGGCTTATGATCTGTGGATAGAAGAATAGACTTTCTCTTCCTAGATTGTCCCTCCTTTCTGACTTGCCAGTGAACGCTGGCAGAGTGAGCAGCGGAGGGCTCAGCTTGGCAGAACTCCTATCTTAGCTACAAAATGGCACCCCCACTCATATGTCCTCCTTACTTCTCTGTTGTTTGTTTCCTTGCTTGCTGCTTATTTGTTATCTGCTTTCCCTGATCACTTAGCCCAGATAGAAGCACTTATTAAGGGTGATGACAGCATTATTCACGAAGCAATCCAGAACATTGGGATCTCGTACTGTTGCACACGATGGTGAAGCCGCCTGCCGTCTGACTCCCTGAAAGTTCGTCCTGAGCTTTGTCTCCCCTGCCTAGTGTATCTATGTGCAGTTGTCAGTCAGAGTTCCATTACAGCCCAATTTTATAATTGCAGAAAACTGGTTCTCCATTGTTCAATACTTCCAGTCATAACCCCTCAGTGCAAATTTTCTCCAAGCTGCTCCATTTGGTTGCTTTCTTCATGCTCAACCAAATGCCCTATTCTTCCTTGCCAATACTCCTGCTCTTGTTATACCAGACCCAAGAATGCTACCAAACACTTTCTTTCAACCAAAACTATATGCATTTCTACTTGTATTGGTCTACTGCTTTTTCTACTTGTTTGTATCCATTTTCTTTTTCTTCTTTTCTAGTTTCTGTAGGGAACTAGTTTGTTTTTGTCTGGCAAATGTGACTCCGCTCTGTATGGAAAACCTACAGAAGTGAGGTGGTGGGCAGGAGCCAGACCTTCAAACCCATGTTTTCCCATGGAAATCAGGCCTAGAAAATGCATACAGACTGTCATGGCTTGCTCTTGCTAAAACTCCATTACCCTGGTCTAAAACAACAAATGTGTATTGTCTATCCTCAAGGTAATTTCCAAAGCCTGTATGAATTTTCCCAAGGACAAAGCTAATCAGCTCACCGCCATTCCCCTCTGCATGTTATTTTCATTTCCTTGATTGTACCTAAAATATAGACAATACTATTCTATGTAATCTATAATAAATCCGTCTCTGATGTAAGACCCGAGGAAAACAATAAAAGCTTGTCGAGGCAAGGGTCGAGGTGCTCTCCTCTTGAGGGAGTGGCCGTGCAGTCAGTCCCCTTTTTCTCCACAGGATTGCTGTCGCCTGTGCGTTTATTCTCATCGTCAGCCACAACAGGCAGACTCTGCTGGCCAGAGTCCTCCAACAGTTTGTTTTAGGAATCTTTCAAAGAACCACACTAAGTCAGAGATTCATGGAGTATCAAAAGAGAATATGAAAATATCCAAATATATTGCTTATTTTTAATTTCATTGCATTTTTGGCTAGAGAAAGTATCCACATACAACCAATTCTTTGGTGTTTCTTAAGACTTCCTCTGTGGAATGGGGTATGATCAAATTTTGTAAGTATTCCTAATAGGTATAAGAAGCATGAGATTGCTCAGTTTTTCAGATGATGCTACTACATACGGACACACACACAAATGTGATGGAGACAGTTTCTTGTGTTGTTCAACTCCTCCATGTTTTCTCAATATTTTTGCCTACTTAAGTGATCTGTAAGTTTCTACTAGAATTTCCAACAAGTGCAGATCTGTCTATTTCTCCTTGTATAGCTACCAGATTTCTATTTAAGTATTTTGAGGCTGTATTTGAATTGGATTAACCTCTCAGTTGATGATCCTATTTGTTAGTAAATTTCATCTTGTAAAACAAGAAGCTAGGTACAGCGCATTAACTGGAGAAGTGTGTCATAAACTCCAGATACGCTGGATTAGAAATGTTTAAAAACTGTTATTATGTTGATACTTGGCAAATTACCAGGGTTGAGTATGTATTATTTGATGGTAAGATGGCTCATTCATTTCTCTGTTCACGTTGCCCACCTTCCTCCCTGGAACACAGGGTTGCCAATAAGTGATTGCGGGGTGGGAGAGGGCGCAGCAGAGCAGTTTTCTGAGTACAATCTTAACGCCAAGGCCGGACAGTTGCTATCAAGCTGCCCAATCCCATGCCAAAATTTTGATTTCCAAATAAACATTTGAAAGAAAATTTCATTTGTGGATTTTAAAAATCATATGTTATAAATCATAGATCAAACAATTGAAAAGACTATACTGATCGAATTGTGGGGAAGTGAAAAAGAAGGAAAAAGATAGAAAACATAATACAAAATGGGAAAAATAACATTTGAATTCTTCTTGTGCATTAGGGTGCTTTATATATATTGCTTATTTCAAATAGTATCTTAATCATGTTATGGTAAATAAAAATATTTCCATTTCATAGAGAAAAAAACAAATACCAGAGTACCTACATAATTTACTCAATTTCAAATAACCAGTAAGAGGCTGAGACAAAGATCAAACATACATCTTTGTCCTGGAGGCAAAGACCACACCAGGAGCACACCTCTCGTTGAGACAGGCTCGATTTAATACTTTTTTACATTGGGAATCATAGGGTGTCTCAGTAGGGGACAAAAAGTAACCTATTCTAAGGTATTGTCTTCAGTTTGGTAATCTGGGGGAGGATCTAAGAAACAGAGCATGGAAATTCTATGAGTGGGTATCTTAACAAGCCTTATTGATAGGGAGGGTAGACGAGAATGAAGATAATGTTGTAACTGGTGAAGAAGTAGGGGCCATACATTTTGGGTGAGTTAAGGGGGTTTTCAATATTTTGTAGGTGGCATAATGACATTGTTTTTGTCTGTGCTTGGACAAATTATGAAGTGGCCTGGCTTTATCCCACTGTATCACGATCTCAAAGTAACCTTGTCTGAGGTTGGTATTCTCAGAGATGGTTTATGTCTAGCTGGAGAAAAACACGACTTAGCTTGACTGCCAGGTGGGCTTCTCAATGTCAGGGGCTGCTCTTTTTGTTTTTCCCATAAGAACATAGAGGATCATGTTTCTTCAAGCCATACTGTGTCATGAACATGGTAAGAACCCTGAAGAGTGATTTTTGCATGTCCATTTTCCACCACTCTATTACCTACTGAATAGCCACACATGGAGTTAATACCAGAGAATGAAATGTTCTACTCCTATATCCCCCCAGAAAGAAAAATATACTCTGAACCAAACTTAAAGAACATACAAGTCTAAACCAAAAAGATATTTATAAATTACTTTTTCAGTGAAAGACATTGCCATTTACCGCAGAACAAAAGGAACCTTGTAAAACAATGTAGGAGTAACATTTGACAAAAGCTGTCTACTTAGGTGCTGAACTTTTCTGCCTTCTCTCCTTTTGAAATTCTAGAACACATGCTAAAAGAATAAAAGGTGACTTGGATGGCTGTAAAATTAAATAATTCAAAGGATGAGGGTGAAAAGCAATGATCTGTTTCTCCCTCTGATGGAAAACAGCCTTCGCGCTTCATTAGTGCACAGGCAGCTGTCACTTACCCCTGATGGAAGCCAGAGGACACAGTCCTGGAAACAATACATCTAGTTAAATGCAGAGAGATAAATCTTGAGGGTACAGTTTAGAGAAAAACAAGTTACTGCACAAATTATCTCATGAAATATCTACGAAGTTATCTGGCAAAATTTGATGAAATCTTAAAGAATGTATTCCTTGCTAAAGCAGTCTATCAATTAAGAGTATTTATAGCCAATACTATTGGATGTTTGGGGATATAAATGCAATAGTATTTATATAGTGATTCTGTGTTGTGTCAAATTCTGGTTCTGCTGTCAATTAGCTGTGTGAAGTGATCAAATAACTTTTCTGAGACTCCATTTATTTTTGGATAATAAAAATACCTGCCTAGCCATGCCCATAGGGCTTACTGAAGATCAAATAAAAAATGTATACATTAGGTCTCTGTAAACTGGAAAGCACCATGCATGTGTAAATTACCATTATCTAAGATACAGCATACCAAATGAGTACAAAAGTAATCAATTCATTCATTCACAAATAAAGGCTGTTTTACTTTATAAGAGAGGACCCCAAAAAACCTAGAATTTATAAAAAATTGTGTATTTATTCTTACATGTTTAAATTTCATTCACTTCCAAAGTACTCTCCATTTGATGCAATACACCAACTGAGATTTTTTTCCACTGCTCAGAACAATTTTTGAACTTGTCGATTTTGATGCCTTTTAGTGCTTCTGCCATTTCTTTGTTTCATCTCTTCCACATCAACAAAACATTTCCCTTTGAGGACATTTTTTCATCTAGGCAGGGACAGAAAAAAAAAGTTGCTTGGTGGCAAGATCAGGTGAATAGGGAGGGTGGGGTGTAGGTGTCATGCCATTTTTGGTTAAAAACTGATGAACATTCAGTGTGGTGTGGGCAGGTGCACTTGTAAAACACCCATCATGAAATGGGCAAACTTGTTTTCAAAAAAATTTCACTGTAGCCAAACATAGCCTCTCACAACAACACCAGCTGGTACACTGATACAGATGGGTTCCTAGAACACTCACCTAGACAGGGGGAATGGATACTGTAAGGGGCCCACCCTCCAGAAGATAATTCCAGTTTTGGGGGTTCCCCCTTTTATTTCCTTCAGTATAGAATTATAACTCTTACTTAGTGTATTCAGTATTAAATTGTTAATGAGCATGAGTTCACATGTAAAGTATATGAATCTTATATGTTATTGTAAAAATTTAAACACATGATCATTTACTTTCTAGCACAAATGAGTATAGTAAATGTGGGCATCTTAAATTTAGAAAATTAATAGCATTAATGAAAAAATGTATTTCATACTTTCAACTTTTGTATATTTTCAGTGATTGAACTCGGTACCTAAGGACTAGTTTATATCTTTGGAGAGAAATTAAAATGATGAAATCACGGTACTGTTAAAATCCTAATTAATTATTACCTTTACAAAATTTTCCCTGGACCCTAAGGATTAGCAGCAAGTAAATCCCACTGTACTTAAATGCTGAGAAAGATATAATTGCATAATAAAAATTTGACTTTTCCCATTTTGTTATTTCTCATTAATATCATAACACTGATGCATTTACTTTAATTTTTAGTATTTCTGAAGACAAAAGAAGCACATCAGTGAAAGAAAAATAATTAGATTTTGAGGTGCCTGATGATAAATGTACACACTCTTGGGAAAAGCAAGAGGCTTTGTTCACAGGGCATCTCCGGTTTCAGCACAACAACTTTTTGCAAATTATAAAGCAAGCATTATCTATGTGATGACAAAAATTTTAACAATACTGTATGACAACCAGTTGGGCAAAGATTTTTATCTGTTTCTTTTATCAAGTCCAAGGTAAGTTTACATTGGAATAGGTACTTTAAAAAAACAATTAATCACAGAAAGATGTCAATAAACTAATTTGTGACACGCTCTCTGTCTCGACTTAATAAAGTTAATATTAGATCTCGGGCTTTAAATTCATAATTACTGGTGCTGCTGATAATATTCTTTGACATTAAACTGGTAAGTCTGTTATTAACTGATTCCCCATGAGTTACTTTTTGATAGAAACCCTTTAAAGCAATGTCTCCATTTCTGAAATTAATACTTCAGTTTTGCATATAATTCCCCACTCTCTTCAGTTATCTAAATAATTGAAGTCGAGATTACTTGATTAATCTGAGTATTATATTCACTAACATTATGCTACTCTACTATTTGGGCTGGAAAAATATAGCTGTTGAGTCAACCTACAGGTATAACCTTGTTCTTTCCTCTCTGATTTATATAACAGCTGCGCCCTTTAGTTCAGCTTCACACAGTTCAAAGGCAAGTCTTCTACAGAGTTCGCTCTTGCTGGAGGCCATTACCTAATTGGCTACCCTCCCATCCAGATCCATCAATTCTCAGACAGGTGCTTCACAGGTGAAGCAAAGAGGAGGCATGTCACTATTAATGGAAAGACTCAGGCAAATATTATAGAGGTTGTGATCAAAAGATAAAGAAATATGCACACTGTTTTCTCGGATGTTATTCTCTGACAGACCAGAGAAGACAGGAGCAGTACAAGGGACTTCAAATGATGTCTAACACCGGATTTTTGCGGCTGTTGTTACTGCTATTCATAACAGCAGTGGTGGTAGCGGTGCCAGTAAGCATCTTACCCTTAATCACATACTGATAAATGTTTATTTATTCAACAAAGTTTCATAGAAGATCTTCTATAGGCCAGAATCTGTGCCTGCATTACTACTTACAACATAAAGCAAGAACTGCCATTGGAGGTACTAAACCACAACTACCCCAAAACACAACAACCAACGGATAATTATTGAGTGTGAAAAAAGTTTATTATTCATGCAAAACCCAGCTATAAACACAGAGATGACTAATAAACTAAGGTAATGTCTGGAGGCTCATAAAGGATATTGCTCCATAATATCTTTATCCTAGATTATATCCATATCCCAATTATGTGAATTTACATGCATGTGAAATTACTTATCACTGACTTGATAATTGTGATCTCGGGGCATTTATAAATAGTATAAATGAAGTGATGGGTGATAAAATTTTCTATTAGTCAGTAGTTATTGGATGCTACAGTACTAGTGGGATATGAAAACAAGTACATTCTATTTCTAGAATCAAGACACGAGGGTATTAAAACATGAGTGAAAATTCAAAACAGGATGCAAACCCTGAAAAAGTATTGCAAAGAATAAACACTGTAAGCGTTGAGAAGAGGCGATTGTAGATAAAGATGGTCAAAGAGTTCTCAGAGTGTAGAGGACCTTATGGTGTGACAACTTGGAGAGTTACAGCAGGAAAGGGAATTTATATCTCTAATCTTCACTCTCAGGTTTGTTCATTCGTTTGTTTGTTTATTTAAAGATTCTAAGCTGATACCAGAAGATCAATAGATTATAGATAGAACACCTAAAATTTAAAGTAAATCACACTAGGTAAAAGGTAGTGCTTTCTATTAAATCTTTGAAGCCTGGTAATAGTCATCTGAGTCTTACTTATATACAACTAACCAATCGTAATTTTTCTATGAGAATGCATGGATACATTCAATGATTCAAAAACATTTATTAATTAAAATATGTTCATTTCAATCATTATGTTTAAGAACCAGCCTGCCTTGCTTAGTAAAATTACATGACTCTTCCTTCCCAAATATGTTTCAGTAAAAAAGAACAACACATAATATAATAATCAACAAATACTTTTATTCAAAATTTGTTAGGTGCTTTTTTAAAAATGAGTAGGTTTTCCTGATGAAAAAATAAAGACTGGGTTGGAAGCAAAAGCAGTACTTCCTAAGACATCAAGTAAGACATATCTTAAGAGGAGATATTTAGCGAGGATATAAGGATGAAGAGACAGTTTGAAAAGGGAAGGGTAGACTGTGTATGCAAAGACCCTAAGTAGGGGATTATACAAAAACCCTGCAAGAGAAATTGTTTTTGCAAGAGCTGGTGAAACTGCATAGACCTTGGTGTTGTAGATCAGAAGTTGAGTTATAAAAGGAAATGAATACACTATATGAGGGGGGACCCAGAAAAGATGAAGTTTATAAAAAATTGTGTATTTATTCTTACATGTTTAAAGTTCAGTCACCTTCAAAGCACTCTCTATTTGATGCAGTACACGTGCCAAGACATTTTCTCCACTGCTCAGACAGTTGTTGAACTCATCAATTTTGATGCCTTTTAGTGCTTCTGCCATTTTTTTCAACTCTTCCACATCAGCAAAATGTTTCCCTTTGAGGACGTTTGTCATCCAGGAAAAAAAAAAAAAAACTTGCTTAGGGGCAAGATCAGGTGACTAGGGAGGACTGGGCACAAGGGTCATGCATTTCAGCAGGTCAAAAACTGCTTAACACCCACTGTGGTGTGGGCATGTGCACTTGTGAATCACTCATCATAAAATGGGCAAAAGTGTTGAGTCTTCAAAGAAATTTTGCTGAAGCCAAACAGAGCCTCTCACAACAACGCCAGCTGGTACACTGATACAAATGGGTTTCTAGAAAACTCACCTAGCAAGAAAATCCTGCACTGGAAAGGGCCTGTCCTCTAGAAGACAATTCTGGTTTTTGGGGGCCCCCTCATACTTACATAAAACTACCCATATTACCCTTATTTTGCCATGTATAATGCACACTTTTTGCCCATATTTTTGAGGGGAAAATAAGGATGCACATTATGCATGGGTAGTACTAATTCCATATCTAGATAAATGTTTTTAATTCTTTTATTTATGCTTATGCGTTAAAAGTGTAACTCTAGAAAACAATGATATCAATATCTAAAATAAAACCCTGGAATATAATCATTGATTTTGTTTCTAAACATAAACACATTTAAAAATTAAAATGAGAGATTTTTTCCTGAAAGTTTGGGTCGAAAACGTGAGTGTGTATTATACACGGCAAAATACAGTAACCTTAGTAAATGTTAAAACCAGTTTGTTACTCTAACCTAACTTTTTTCTCTCGAAATTAAAACTTGCATGTTAAAGGATTTTGAGTTACTTTACTAGAATCAGCATTTTCAGTTTTTCACGTGAACCTAAGGAGCAGACTGACCCCAAAGTCCCCAGACACAGGAATTCAACCAGATGGCCAATTCAAGGACGCTGGTGGTTAAAATCCACATTGGGACCAGCAAGGACACTGCCTGCGGGTCCACAGCCCCTCCCCCTGATCTCTCTGCTCCGCTTTCCCTCTCCCTCCTTATAAAAACTCCTGCCTGTATTGAGATGTCAAGGTGGGCTTGGGGTGAGAGTACCCCCATCTTCTCAGGTATCCAGCACTTGGATAAACCTCTTTCCTTCTCGCCAGCCCCTGCCATGCAAGCTTGGCT
>PVKM010032611.1:0-16320 GCA_004027735.1 Carollia perspicillata
ACCTTCCATTACTTTCTCATTGTATTACATAACTTTTTATTTTCTCCCTCAATTATAGTCAGAATTAGGTTGGGGTGGTTAATTCCACTTTCCAGGTGGGGAGTCAAGGCAGCAGAGAAGCAGTGGCTGACTCAGGGCCCTGGACAGTCATCACCCCACAGTTCAGGGATGCGACTGATATTCCCAAACCTACTGCTCTGCTCACTGAGCAGAAGTATGTGCTTGCGAGCGTGATGGGCTCCCCGTGGCTTATTTTGGCCCAAAGCTTGTCCATCGCACCTACGAGGGCCAGTGAGAGAAAGAAGGCCCCGAGGAACAGCGAGTGTGCATCCCTCAGTCAGGAATGCATAGGCGATTCGAGACTATGGGCACTTGACTGAGCATGCTGTGAGGGTGAGTCAAGGTCTTCTCCAGCAATCAAGGTCACGGTGAGTCCTGCAGATGAGGGACTACCTTCAAACAAGCTTGGGAGGCTGGCTTTGTCTCCAGTCTCTATTTATTAGAAGAATAAACCACATTTATCCCTTTCCTGACATTATTGCACTTAAAAAATCCAAATAATTACGTAGGACTGTTAAAGGCAACCACAACCAGCCAATGATAATGAAATAAGGTGAAAAGACCCATTTTTGTTTTGCTTTGTTTTAGCAATGCACCATCAGGATGGACCATGCTACTTACTGGTTTATTTGTTTACAAGCTGGGCTGTGAAGCCTGAGGGCAATGGCTTCACAAAGCATCCCTCCCACTGTCCTGCTTTCCTCTCAGTGCACCGAGATGGTGCACAGATGCCGCTGAGTCTAAAGGAGGCCTGGGAAGGCATTGGCCTGGTCATGGAGATGTGAGGATGTTCTTGCTAGATAGCTACACATATCACGGAGAGGAAGATGTTCATGCTGACGAAAGAGAACATGTGAACATGAAGGAAGGAGTTTCTGTGTCAATGATAACATGTGAGATAGGACTGTGCAGATAGAGAAACAGAGACAGAGAGAGGTGTATTTAAGTGGAGAGAGGAGTTCACAGCTCTGAAATGCACGTAAGCTGTAAAAGATGTTTGGAAACAATACATGAAGATATAACTGAGGGATATATTAGGCTACAAGGTATTGTGACTCTCACACACCCACCAACACCACAGTCGCCACTGGCAAACAGGCCTCCTTGGTGTAGGAACTACTGGTCCCTAGAGTGACATCCTTGTGTCTCCAGTTCCTTCACCAGAGGTTTCTTGAAAAGAAACAGCTTGGGGGAAAGGAGAAGATAAGCCCCAGGGGGCATGGAGACCTGGGGAGAGGGCCCCGAAGTTCCACAGACAAGGGAACAGGGACGCCATCTGCTGAGGTTCACACATACAGACTACCAGGCAGGAAGTCTGGAAGCTGCGCAGGTTTAACAGATTCTGTCCTTCTGGGAGCAGATTATAATGATATAAAGCCACTATACTGGCATCTATGTTACTGAAAAAAGAATGGCAATAAAACCCTTCAGAGGGATGAAATCAGGGAGGCCAGCCCACTGAGCTCTCTCATTTCTAGCCCAGCTGCCCCGTGCCTTGACCTCTCGGGGCAAGAGGGTTCCATACTGGAGTCTGCTCCTGCCAAGGCCTCCACATCAACACACGCCCCACCCCAGCTGAAGGAATCTTCTCAAGCCACCCAAACACCTAAAAAGGTGTCCAGCGAGATGAATGATTAGCAATCCGTAAACTTCATGAAGCACATCACAGAAGTGCTTGCAAGGGCCAATTACAGTTGATCAGGATCCCAGTGTTTGGTGATTTATTTTATTCTTTTCTGAAAGCAGTGATGATGCGTTCTGGTAAGGGGTCAGAGGGAATGCAGGGAAGCTGCACTGTGCTTTTCTAAGGACAGTGTGGTCAGGGCTGGTGAGCCCCCCAGAATTTCAACAGGCCACCCCGTAATGCAAGCCCCACTCAACTGTGACCCAAATCACAATCTGGGCACCTGTCATTCAGGATCAGTCACTTCAGGCCCAACAGGTGAACTGCAGCGTAATGTTACATGGTAGCTAAATTAGGAGATAGGAAATGTTGTAAGAAAATGAAAGAATCAGCCTCCCTGTTCTGCAAAGCAAAAAAACAAAACAAAACAAAACCCTGCAGCCCTCCCGCATCTGAAACCCCCACACATCTTGTCATCGAGTGATGAGGACTCCACAGGAAACTCAAGCAGCACATGAAAGGATCTCCAAAGAAGCAAAGCTTTCAAAGTGAAATTTTAGAAGGTTTTCTTTTTTAAAAAATGAAAGAAAATGGAAAAAGGAGAGCTGTCACACATACCACATTATTTAAATAAATGCAGAAAATGGTTTCATAGAGACCCTAGCCCCTTAATACAATTGAGCCCAGGCTGACCCTGCAGTAGCCGGGACTGTGGACTCAGTTGCCGGGCGCCCATACACCCCAGGAAGGGCTCACTCCTTGAGAGGCCACTTGGGCGCCCGGAGAGAAGCAGCTTACCAGTAGGCCAGGGACGGGTGCTCCTTCAGGGCTTGGGTGGGAAGCGCTGGCAGCTTCTTCAGGTCACTCCTCACCACTTCATTACTGAAAGACGGGGGCAGACAGAGAAAATGCCATGAAACTCACTCACCCTCCAAGCAAACCAGCGCACCATGCCTCATCCAGGAGACCCCACATCTGTTCCCTTTTCATGAAAAGTGATGGGAGAAAGGGGTGCTTTCCACGTATGTATGTATGTATTTAACACAGAGGGAAAAGCACACACCACATGCAGAGCCAGAACTCAGAGGTGACTGCGGTTCCTTCTCAGACCCTACACACAGAGAGGGGCCCAGACTGGTGCCCCCGGAGCAGCGCAAAGCTGGGAGGAGGGTCACCAGTGTCCCTGTTGGGTCGGGCAGAACCTAGGAGGAGCTTCTGGGGCCCTGCCATGGCTCACGGGGCTCCGAGGATGGGCCCCCGACTGCTTTTTCCTGAGAGTGGTTTCCCTCCCTAGCACACACCCATTTCCTTTGCTAGGACTGACCACACATTGGAACTTATTTTCTGGAAGATGACAAATAAATAACTTTTGCTGCTTGTGAGGCATGAAATGACTCTGAAAGTGTAAAGTGGATTATCTGGTATGAGGAGGCAGTCGGGGCACCAGAAATTCTTTTCCCCGCAGACTCACATGTCCTCAGGTACGGAAGACACTCTCACCTTCCCTAGTTTTGACCACTGTTCTTGAATGTTGACTCCCCTCTGGCCGCTCAGTGCACATCTGGGTGTTTCGCCTACTCTCTACCGCCAGGGGCAATTAGTGGCATCCACTGTGGGGTGGTTCTGGTGTGAGAAGCGTCCACCAAAGCCCCTCAGAGCCCTTCAGGGGCCACAGAAGCTCACAAAGTTCTAACTTGGGCAGTGCTAGCAGATTCTGTGCTGTTCTCACCAACCGAGGCAAATACTGGCCACCGGGACCTTGCGCAGTAACACCTAAAAAGCCGTGGGTTGGCAGCTCACTAAGTAAATACGAAGGAAGGAAGGGACACACAGTCATAGATGGGGAGCTCCCGAGGCATTTGGACAACAAACACCTCAACATCCACACAGCTAAGTGGAGGACGGGCTCTCCCGCATGTCCCCACCCAGCTGGGAATGCTGTCCACAGTGACAGAATCAGCAGCCACCCTTCGGATGACAGGCGGCACTGGGCAAAACCATTCCAATGTATTCCGCTCACGCGTGTCATGACAAAGAAACACATGTATGGCGGGGGGTGGTGGTACAGTTATTCCCAGAAAGGGCGTTTTTCAAGTGGACAGAGAAACCATGGCAGTAGGCGTTTGCAAATTCTGGCTTTAAACAACCAACCAGGAGGAAAACTTCAGCTTGTTATTGAATCAATACATCCAAGTGCTGGAAGTGTTATCATGTAATTGGGAGGCCAAGGATTTATCTGTTAGTAACCCACAAGCTCCTGCTATGTGGGTGGTATGTTAGGAGATACAAAAGAAAAAGAAGAAAAAAAAATGAGCCAAGGTCCTCAGACAAAAGTTGCTCACAGTTTGGAATGGGAGGCAAGAGGTATGAATGAAAAGATAAGTGACCATATGAGCAGGGTTTGACCACACTGGTTCAAATGAAATTTAAAAGTTCCGAGGAAAGAAGGGGCCCCCGGGGCTGTGGTGTGAGAGCAGGCTTTGGGGCAGGGCCTGCACGGAGAAAGAAGAGGAATATCACAGTTCTTCTCAATGGAATGGCGCAGCGCACGGAGGTCCTGTCATCTGAACCAAAGAGAGCAATTGGAGTGGACAGTATACCAGGAGCAAGGGAGCTAAATAAAAGGCAGGTTAGGCACACATTGTGAAAACCTTCACTACCAGGCTGACAGAGTTCAGACGGACCCAGTAGACAACGGCCAGCCCCAGGCAATTTTCAAGCAGGTAAGCTCTGGGTGGCCAAAAAATTCAATTCCTAAGCAAGGTTTGGAATCTTTTATTCGCGTGCTGTTAAGGCATAGTTTAAACAAATATTCAGTTCACCAAACACTCAAGAGCCCATGAGGATGAGCTTCTGGATCTTCTTTCCCCTGATTAACTATGATAGGGTCCCTGAGACCAGGGATTCCAGCCACTGAGTCATCAGTGCCTAGCGTGGCACCTGAAATGTCTATCAAAGGCACTTTTCTGGGATGACCTTGTACTGGATGGAACTGTGAGAAAGGCAGTGAAGCTGAGTTTGAGCCTGGGTTTACTCACACTCATCACATCTAAAGTTTATTTGGGGAAGGAAGGAGCTGAAGGAGGAAGCGATTGTCTTACCACCAAACACGAGTTTGTTGGCAAACAAGTTTCCCTGATGACAGTCCCAGACTGGCTTCCTAGCTGGGGCTTGCAGTGGGTTCTCAAGCTTTCCCCCAGGGCGAGGTTACACCGACAAATATAACGAGAAATCACTAAGGCGTGAAGACTGTCCAAATCCATTACGTTCTGGAAGGGATCCATGGCTCTTAAACCTTCCCCAAGGACATCGATGTAGAAAATGTTCTATTTGCCTTTCTGCTGTCTGTAAACATCTGGAGTAACTTAGTGGTGGCCAGCCCTGTCAAATGAGCTGGCCAAACTCTGTGGCTGCATCACAGAAAGCTGCCCTAGTGGGAGACTGGTCACTCAGCCTCCAGAATCATGGGAAGCTAAAGCCTAATGAATATGCTACATGTTCCGCCCAGCCATTTCCCCCACAGGTCAGTGCACCGGATAGACGCCACCTTACAAAACACCCTAAAACAGTTCAGGTTCCAACAGCAGTCATGCTGCATCTTTAGAGAAAAAAAAAAAGAGGGGCCCTGGCCTGGTAGCACAGTTGGTTCGAGCGCTGTCCTGATTCTCCAAGGTTGTGGACTTAATGCCAGTCAGGCACTTACGAGAATCAGCCAATGAATCCATAAATAAGTAGAACAAGAAACCGATGTTTCCCCCTCTTGTTCCCTTCCTCTCTCTCTAAAATCAATTTAAAAAAAGAAAAGTTTTTTCTTTTCTCCAAGAGAAAATGACTCCAAGAGAGTCATTTGCTAAACGGAGAATAACACTGAAGTCTTCTTGTTTTAATACTAATCAGATTTTATTCCGAACTTGGGTGGTTATTCATATTACCAGCAAACAAGTGGTCTCTCCATGCTGTGCTGGTCTTGGAGGGGGGCGGGGAGGGGGGGAGGTTCGCGATGACAGCCCCTCTTGCACCCCTCACACTGCTCCGAAAGCTCGGGACTTTCAAATGAAAGTCCTAAGACTTCTAGCAATACATCAGCTAAGGAATTTGCCACAAGAGCAACAACAAATTTAACCAAGATATCGTAAAGTGAAGAAACCAAAAATGAAATCTGATGGGAGGATTTCAAAATCCACAATGGATTTGTTTTCCTATACAGGAAATCCGTCTGCAGAAGATCCCCTTCAGATCAAATCAGATGTCATAACTGGCAGGAGAAACCGGGGCCACAGAATGCGCTCAGGCTGGGAGAATTCCTCCCGAGACAGCGGTGTCGATGTGTGCG
The DNA here is from genome assembly GCA_004027735.1 of Carollia perspicillata. Classification (NCBI taxonomy): domain Eukaryota; kingdom Metazoa; phylum Chordata; class Mammalia; order Chiroptera; family Phyllostomidae; genus Carollia; species Carollia perspicillata. The sequence continues at coordinate 6,018 of PVKM010032611.1, forward strand.
CCAGAACTGAAGCAATACCCGGAGCATGGAACCCCGGAAGGTACACTCGCTAAGATAAAGCCCAACCAGAAACTCAGAGACTCAGCAGGCCAGTGCCATACCAGCACCTCCACGCTTTCTGAGCACCCCCCGAGGGTCGAGTTCTCCAGGGAGAAGTATTCCACGAGTGAAAGAGTTATCCCCAGTTTCAAAACCCGCACAACTCTAAGAAACAAACCTCTGTAGCCCACTTGGTGGCAAACCTTTTTCCACACATTAATACTCGACCTTTCCCTCTCCCCCGTGGTGTGCTCGCCTGTGCAGCCGAGCAGGAGCAGACTGGTGCTGCAGCCCCACCACCCGTGTTAAGGAGACGCTGGTTTATCCGTCTAAAACCTACAAATTTCTGAATTCAGAAACATCGGGGCCCTACAGTTTCAGAGATATATTGTGGACCTGTATGTATTGCATATTCCATGGTGCAACGGATCAAGAAAACTCTTGAGACAGACTCGTAATACTAATAAGAACTTTTTTTTCTTCTTTGATCTTTCAAGGCCACACAGGAAGCATTTTCTCTCCTTTCCTTCCTCCCTCTTTCTGCTTTTGTGAACCTAGAAAAAGTTCCGGTTTCAGCAGAGAAAATGGGAACACTTGCTTCTCTCCTCTGACAGCTCTTCTTTCAGGTGTGCAGTGAGGGCTCCCTAAACTGGTGGCTGGGGACATTGCCTGGGAAGCCTCTCGTAAACCCTACCACTGTGTGACCATTTGCAGACCGAAGGAGGCACCTGGGGCCCTCCTGAGACTTTTCCAGCACAGGACTCTAGAGTCTGGGCATGTGCTATGGATGACTATGCCACACTAATTCGCCAATCGCAGAGGGGCGAACATATTTATGAATTACGTGCCTTTAGTTCTGATGCGAGCTGCCAACTTATTTAAGGAAAGATTTCCTCCTTGATCAATGAGTTTGGTTTCCTAGGGTTTGTGAATGTTTGTGAAAATTTTGTGAATTTCTAGTTATAAACTTATAAAATTCAAACACAAACTTTTTTATGTCTATAATTTAAGAGAATAGCTTTACTCAAATAGATAAGAAACAGCTGATTAATTTTCTACAAGGTCACCCTTTAGATTAGGAATCTAAACTCTGAAAACTGACACAGAGTCATAGCCATGAACCTTTTTATTATTGCTAAGGTCAACTCAAAATATGATACTGATACTAAGTAAATGCTTAACAAAACAGTCAAGCTATCATAATACAAAATTTCCTCCTTGCTTTACATCTAAATTCCCACAGTATCTGAAGAATGTTATCCTGCAAAATAACCTACCTGGATACTACTCTGTACTTGGAAAATGTGAATTACGCACTTGAAAACCTCAGTAAAATGGACTTTTGTGCACAAAGCAAAGCTTTTCGTAGCAATCTGTAATTTTTCCCCTTGACATTTTGTTTCAAATTTTCATAGATTCTGTTCCTCTCAAAAGGTCTTGCTGCCTTGAAATGTTCCAATGGCTTCTCCCTCAGTCTTTAAAGCATGGGAAAACATCATACACCACTTTCTTCTGTTTTTGGTAAAATAATATATGAGAATTATATAAATTTAAATTCTTCCCACCAAAACTGTTCTTGGGGCTAATACATGTGTTTCAAACTTAGTGGATAACTTTTTTCTAGGAAACGTCCTATAGTGAAATTTGAAGGTTTGGGTATTCCAAGATTTTATTAGGTTATGTAAGTTGTGTTCCAAATGTTGACTATTACAAACACAGCTGTGTGAGTATTTTTTACTAATTATCTAGAAGTCTCAGCAAATCTCTCTTACTATATGATTAGTGCCAGCTGTTTTTTTCCAAGAGGCTAATGAAAAAACAGTAGGAAAATATACCCCAAATGATCGAATGCTCTAATAATGATTTAAAACTGAGCTTGCTTCGACTTGTAGCAGTAAAATCACTTATGTAAGTGCAAAGTAATGATATTAGTAGACTCGGGTTTGTGATTTATAGACTGTGGCTTTAGATTAAGCAACTTTCTCTCAGTGCCATTAGCTGGGCAAGAAAATAACATTGTCATCTTTTTAAAGACAGCAATCTATACAAATGTTTGTGCTTCTAAAAAGTCTTTAGAGGAAAACTAGCTCTTTGTCTGCTTTTCTTGTTGACCTTCTAACATTCTCCCTTTAACCTACGGCTGCCTAAACAACATCATATAGTTTAACATAAGAGGCCTACCAACCTGGAATTTTCAGACACCAGTAAGCCAAGTTTCATTCACATTAATTCACAAATGCTCTTCATAAAGGAAGAACAGATTTCAAACAGAAAACAAAAATCAAGAGGGTTTTTTTTTTTTGGTCACAGAAATTTCATTTATCTTTCCTGACTAGTGAACACATGGTTCGATGGTTTACAGAAGATAAAATATTAAAAGGTTTGTGGCTTTATTTATTTATTTTTTGCTTCTAACTGCTCTCCTAGAGCGCAAAGAACATGCAGCCTGTGACAGAGGAAAGGAATTTTTCAGCACAAGTAAATACCCAGACATCTCTTCTGAAGTGGAGGTGAAAATCAATTTCCTTTGTTAATGAAAGACCACCATTCATTTCTATTGACTGTGGAATGCATTGCTCTATTTCTAAAAGCATTTTTAAAAGAAATAGCCTTAGAAGCCTGCAGGTTGATAGATCAGGGATACAGTAAGGTTTCTTACTGTCCAGTGAACTCGAATAAACTGACACTCCCTCACAGGGACAAGCATGTATTTACCTTTGTGCAGATGTCACACACGCGGACCCCTAAGTGTCCAATCACAACTTCGCTTCTTGTCCTCTAGTCACTGTGTTTATTTGGAATAGAGAGCCTACAGATGCATGGCCCCTCCACTGCCTCTCATGCACAGGGCAGGCCCCACTGAACAGGTAAGCAAAATGCGGCCCGTGGATCTTCACATGAAATTCCCTTCACATCAGCCTTTTCCGGGTGCTGTTTGTTTACAGGTCCTAATAAATCTCATCCTGGTAGAAAGAAGCCTGTTTTGATGATTAGCATTAGTGCATCCGGCCCTCTGTAACACAGATACTTCCAGGTCCCAACAGATGGCCCGGATTAACAGGGCTGTAGTGATCTGGTTTCGATAAATCTTGTTAGCAAAAAAAAATCTACATAACAGATGTTTTTTACTAGTCCCCATTAATGTATGGGTGATTTTTTTTATAACGAAGGTAGTTGATTTGGGCATTTATTAGTGCTGTTCAGCATAACGTACTTTTTAAGCAATTCACTGATTTGGCAAACTTGTTTAAAATGATCTTTTTCCCTTCTATTTTTGGTGGCACACTTTCAGACAGGCTGACAGCAAGTAAAAAGTGAGGCGATTCTCAAAATCAGAGTATGGAGATTGGCCACGGGGGGGTTTCCGTTAAGGTCCCCTTAGGGAAAGAAACAAAAACTCAAGTTCCTAAAACACCTCACTTAATACAGTGTAGCAATGTCTCCTATTAAACTAAATTAGAATGTAAATATATAATTTGAATGTCCTGTTCAGCCGATTAAATGAGGTGATTCCTGCATTTACCTATTTAAACAAGAGACCGCCTGGCTGGTGTAGCTCAGTGGATTGAGCGTGGGCTGCAAACCAAAGGGTTGCTGGTTCAATTCCCAGTCAGGGCACATGCCTGGGTTGTGGGCCAGGTCCCCAGTAGGGGGCCCCATGAGAGTAAACCACACATTGATGTCTCTCTTGCTCTTTCTCCCTCCCTCCCTCCCTCCCTCTCTCTCTAAAAATAAATAAATAAAATATTTAAAACAAAGACGAGATTATTATTTTCCCACAATAACCCAAGGCTTAAAAAAATTTTTTTAAATAGGAAATGGGCAGTGTTCAGCACTCAAAACTACTGCGGAGTTTGCACTAAATAAAGTGTGTATGTCATAAAACATAGCTGACTAATGTTCAGCAGTGACTATCAAATGGGAACATGCTGTTTTTAAACTGTGTTGACCCTTCGCAACCCAGTATTTGCCTATAAAAGCTGCCATGATTAACAGTTCTTAGGCTACTCAATTGTTTTTAAACAGAAATGCCAACTCCACTGACTTCCTGATGGCTGATAAACATTCATTTTTCTACATAGATATACACCAGGAAATGAAATACGATAACTACATGCTGTGCGAAGGAAAATAATACAAGAGAGAAAATATTGTTTTTAGATAAGACTATTTCCTAAATTTTAATGATATCTTATAAATTTGCCCACCATATGTTAGACTATGAACATATATGACATATATTTCTTCCTATCACGGGCAATTCTTCTTATCTCTCTATACCTGAGTCATTTTCTTTCAACGAAGCTGACCCCAAGATTTCATTGTAAAGTTCCGCAAGACAAGGAAGCGAGCATTTCCCTCAACTGAAAAGAAAAGGGAAGGTTATGTAAAAATAAGGCTTCGGGGGTCTGCTGAGAGCAAAGAGTCCGAAAGGAGAAACGGCACAGCCTGCGGCTTCCCTGGGAAGTTGCGATTCTGCGCTGCCCTGCGGCTCACTTTCTGTGACCGTACCTCAGCACTTTTGACTTCTCCCTTCTGTAAAAATAACCCTCCTCCTTCCTCTTCTTGTCTTCAAGAAAATTGCTGCCATAATTTGTAGGATTTTGATGCTCATACAACATAATTTAATTTGTGTGTATTCATCTATACAACAAATGTAAAATGAAAATATATAGAATAGTAGCACCCTGGGCAAAGTAGCCTAATAGGAAGTTACAGGTTCAGGACTTTCGGGCAACGAGAGTTACTGTGCCTTTTGGGTAGGACCATTAGTTCAAGATGTTATTTGACTCTTCGGGTTCTAGAATATTCTAGGATTATGCCCTGGACCATGTCTTACAGAAAAGGCTTCTCCCCTGTTCCATGTGTTCTAAGCTGACATCTCATTTTATTAGTGTTGTTCAGGAAAACATCATGTATTTCCAGGGTATGTATGAAAGTCAAAGCCATGCAGTTAGACACAACTAAGGTTGTAGAGCCCTGTAAGAATTATCAACAGAGCAAAAATAACTCGCTATAAAACGAAATTATGAGATTATGACATCTAAAATGCCCAATTAGTTCAGCCACCACACCAAATGTCGTCGTCACCTTCAATGTTTCGGGATTCTTCCAGGTGTAGATGGCAAGAAGCACCGACGAGGCATTTAGAACGACTAATTCCCAGACTCGAGGCCGCTCGAGCCTACGAACCACAGGCCTGCCACGGACAATGGGTGTTTGTGAGGAGTCAGTCCCAGTGACAGATCACCCCCGCCAGGGGAGGTGATGGGCATTTCATGGGGGAGATACACTGACCTCCCGGATAAGGTGTCTGACCTCTCCCTCCCTGACAGCTGCTGTTCCAAACAAACTGCGAGGCTGCACTTTGACAAATGAAGCCAAACCAGGATCCTGTTCCTCTGAAGCCAACAAGCTGGCATTCCACAGGCTCATTAGGGGGCCCTGAATTACTGCCAGGCCAGGCCTGCACTTCCCCCTCCCCACGGTCGCACGTTCCCATGCTCTGTGGGGCCAGATAATGCTGTCCACAGTGCACATTCCATCCTGTCAGGGCACTCTCAGAAATGAGTAATGGTTACAGCAGAGGTCAGAGCTGGCCAAAGAAAGGGGGGAAAGTATCTCCAGAGTAAGTAGGCCAGACAACAGAAACCACTCGATCTGTGACTGTCAAACCACTTTTCATGGGACTCCAAAAATCTTCATCAGGAGATGTGACCTTGCACTTACCCAAACTCCTCAACTCCAATACCAGATGAGGGGCATAAAAAAGTAACGAAGGAAGAGAGCACAAGCAGAGTACAGCTTCTATATCCTGAAAATATTTCGTTCAGCAAATTCAGTGAGTGGTGATTGGTCACCTGTAGTGTTCAAGGTCTCCTGATAAGGCTGTAAAAAAGCCTCAGTTTAAAAAAAATAAAAAGGACTATTTCTGCTTTATAGCAAGAACCTGGGAAACCCAAATAAAAGGGGCCTGGAGGTCTCCTTATGCAAATATTCAAACCGAGCTGAAAGGACTACGTTTCAGAATCAGAGGTCGGCACACTGCGCTGTGCTGGCCCTGTGCAGTCCTCCGCTGGTTTTGTGTGGCCCGTGAGCTAAGGCTGGCTTTTATGTGTTCAGATGGCTGGGGTGTGGAGGGGAGATCAAAAGAAGAGTGTTTTATAACACACAAAAATGTATAAGAAATTCAAATTTTCAGGTCTGTAAAGAAAGTTTTATAGGAACACGGCCGATAGTCTACGGCTGCTTCTGCACTTGGGGAGAGTTGAGTCCTTGCTCCAGGACTCCAGGGCTGCAAATCCCAACACACTAACTGTCTAGCTTTCCCAGAAAGCGTTTGCCGATCCTTCAGATCATCAAATACATTTTTGCTTTTGCTGAGAAATCTGAGGGCATTTATCTCAGGTTTTGTTGTAAATATTTAGAAATGCACAGAAGAGAAAAGAAAAAGCAGCTAAGACCTGAAGAACCAGTCAGCATGAACTTGACAGAGCTAGCCAGATCCAGGTAGGCTGCCGAGTAAAGTAGTTAATGTTGCATTTACGGATCAAACCCTCAAAGCATGAGAAAACATAAAAGTTCCTCCATGGAGGAGAGGTGTAATTAGTGCTTCTTTTTTAATACCGATTTGCTAATTGCCCATTAATGAGACAGAATCCCATGCCCCCTTGCTCTGTTTTCTTGCACATGTGGTTTGGTCTTTGTCTCCAGACCTTGATTCTAAAGAGAGCCTTGGCTCTCCTGGGCTTCCCCCATGGGAGCTGATGCAACTGAAGCCCAGGAATAACGTCTGTCTCTGAGCAGACAGTCCTGTTGGTGGACGGCTACAACCACCTGTTTCAAGAAGGCTCCAGTAGTTGAGGGCACTTCAGCCGTGCTGGTCAGCAGGCAGTACCTACTGAAATGAATGGCAAGACTGAAGTTTGCACTCTCCGGGGTGACTATTAAAGCAGTGTGCAGGTTTTGCAGTGGTTCAGTCTGTCTCTGTTCTCTCTAACATGACAGGTAGACCAGGAGGAAAAGCAGAAGTGGGATATTACTTCCACGAACACAATCACCCTGTGGGACAGCAGTCTGTCCCTTGAGGGTGAGAGACTAAAACTGAGAAAGAAAAAACTAAAGATGTCGACTTCCGCACGGAGACTGCCAGGGTTACCTGGTGCCTTATGCACACCACCCAGGTGATTCGCGGCATCACAGAGGCACTTGGACAACCCGAAAGACCTCAATTCCATGGCCACGTGTGGCACTGGTTTCTCATCTCAGCCTTTTGGAGACCTCTAGGCTTTTATTTGGCACAGAATATCCTTGTTATTACTATATTTTCTATGCCTGATGTATCTGTTTTAATAGACAAGTTGAGAGCTGGATCTCACCATAAATATTTATCATTAATAAATTGACCTCCTCCAAAAAGCAGAGTATTTCCTTTTAGTAGAGATGCAACAGAATACATTTTTAAGGAAAAAAGAAAAACTTTTGTAAACTTACCTAGAAAAATCTCCTTTTGCCTCCTGTGGAAGAAAAAATTCAGTATCAGTGAACCATTCCAGTTCAGAGTTACTTTAAAACACACTCTACAGTCAGGGCAGCTCCACCACAGAGCAAGCCCAGCTTGCCACTGCCATGGCCCTCGCTGCCACAGCAACAGAGTTGAGAAGGCTGCATGCATTTGCCACTTAAATACCAGACACTAAGTTAAACTTCAGAAAGTTACATACAAAGCAAGTGATTCATAACAACAAATCGCAAGTTTCCACCTCTAGGCCCTGCTCTAACTTTTTCTAGTTTTACAATTTTGAATCAGAACGTGTGTCTGGGTAGAACACCAGAAGCTCCTACCGACTGCCTTGATGTAGCGTCCCTAATTTTCCCCCCTGCTGCGGCTAAAATGATGGAGACCCAGAGCTGTGGGTACGGCAGCTGGCTGTGCACGCTAAGTCTCATTCCTCCTTCTTCTGGGTGTGGCCAGGAGGGGAGAGCAACTTACCTGTAAAATATAGGAGGCTAATTCAAACACCACTTCACTATCTACATCAATCAGTTCCTGCAAAGAAAAACCAACAAGGTGAGTTTGGTACTTGAACAACTCTGTTATGACATCTCCCTAAAAAGAGGCCTGGGCTTCCTTTTCTGAGGAGTTCCCTCAAATCTCAAATACTCAGGGAATATCTCTGGTAGCCAAGGCAACTTCTCTGAATTACTTGGCCCCAAATGCTCCCCTGACACCCCTTTACTACTCTTGGCCAGAATGGCCCCAGGGGAGCTGGGCTTACCCAGTCCTCCCTTAGGCCTCATTTTTAAATCTTCCTCAGAAATTAAGAAGTGGGCCAGTCCCAACATTTTACAACTCCGTGAATCTGATTACTCAATGGAGTTAAAGTTACTTGATAATGAATCCTGTTTTCTTTGTAAACTCCACTTCAGAACCAGTAATAAAACTTTACTGAAGGAACCTTTATTATGGGATTGTGACTCTTTAAATTAAAACAAATAAAATTGAAATTCCGGTTCCTCAGTTGCCACATTTCTCTCGTGCACTCAGGAGTTCAGTGTAGCTGCCGGCTGCCGGCTGCCAGAGCGCGTGTAGAGCCTTTCTTTCACTGCAGAAAGTTCTGTTGGTCAGTGCGGTCACAGAGTTCAGGGTCAAAAACGTCCTACTGGTCCTTCCCCCAAACATTTAATCATGATCTATGGACATGACCTTCAAAGGACATAAGCCTTTTGGAAAATAATCTAACATACATTTTTCTTTCATTTAATATATACTCTTTCAATATGTATATAGTTCATATCTCCTTTCTAAACAGTTTTATTGAGGTGTCATTGATACACACACATACAAACACTGCTCATGGTGAATGTATACAAGTTGGTGAGTTTCCACAAATGCACGCCCCTGTGTACATTGCCCCGTTCAAAGTAATGACCACATCTACCACCTCCCAAACTTTGTGTCCCTTTGTGTGTGTGTGTGGGGGGGGTCTGTTTGTGTGTGTGGTAAAAACACCCACCATGAGACCTACCTTAACAGATTTTAAGTACACAACCCTGTATTATTATCTATAGCTCAGATCTTAAAGATGAAGGGAAACCTAGACTCCATCAGCACAGAAGAATACTGATCAAATTAACTGATGTTATACTTCTCTTGTCAAACTGCTGATCCCTTTCTAAAATCACTCGATCCCAAGTGAGCAGCTAGAGCACAAAAAGTTTGAGCTGGGACAGACCTGGACACAGCTAGCCCAGACACCTGCTTTTACAGAGAGCAGAAATTCAGAACTATAAGGGACTTGCCCAAAGTCACAAGGCCTTAGTGGCAGTGACGGCTCTGGAAACACCCCCGAACTTCTTGGCCAGCATGTGACCTTCCTGAGGGTGTGCATTTCCCCAAATCAATCAGGACTCGGTCGTGGCCAACATATTTTCAGAACCACATCTATCATCAAAAGTAGCTGAAACAAGAATTACTTGTCATTTGAATTATACACTAACCTCTGATTCATGGATTTTCTAGTTATTTTTATTTTTCTGTGGTCCAGAACCGGCCCCTGTAATTCAAAATAGTGCACTAAAGCAAGCCTGTCTCTCCTGAGGGAAGACTATGGTTCAGGCTCTTTCAGGCTTAGGAATTCCAAAGGCAGATAATAATATTTGCTACTGAACCGCCTTAGAAGTGTGGGCTGAGAGAACTACCGAGAGCATATGGAAGAATGGAGGACAATAATTCCTTATGCTTAACCAGCTGAAGGGGCTATATGACCGCTGTAATTGATACAGACTGTCAGGGCTGGGATGCAGAGGAATGCCTGGAATCACGTTTCTGGGATTACCAGGTCCCAGAATGTAAATCATTTAACAGCGCACAAATGATTTCACAGCAACACAGTCCAGGCTTTCCACAGCGGTTCATTCCTACTCAGTGTTCATTTCCATTCCCACCAATCGGCTGCCTGAAGTCGCTCAGGTGTACTTGTGAGTGTGTCGGGATGTATGCTCTTCGGTCAAACATTTACACCTGCGCTGCAGCCGCGGGTCGACGGCGGGCTAATATTTAATGTCCGAGGAGAGGCTCGCCTAATGTGGAAGTCAAAACCAGCCATCAGGAAACAACCCTTTCAGGTGAGGACACAGCTGGGAGCTCATCCTTTCACTCACCTGCTAAATGAGCAGCTCGACACTGCGGGGAGGAGGAGGGGGAGGAAGGTGAGGGGGGCCCTTTCAGGTTGACTTGGTTCTACACAGCCTGTCCTGCCGT
>PVKM010032612.1:0-16326 GCA_004027735.1 Carollia perspicillata
CCAGGGTCAGGTTTCAGGTCACGTGGGGTGTATAAAGATAGGTGCCAAGCCGGAGGCAGCAGAGACAGCAGTGAATGGCAAGGGGGCGGTCAGATTCCTGCTGCCACCTCCTGGGATGGAGCCCTAAGGAAGTCCTGTGCTTCCCCTACCCCGCCTGGCCTCACAGGTAAGACCCCATGTCCTTCCCTTCTTGGCAGCTTGCAGGCCACAGCCAGGACCTGGCAGAGATCCCTGCCGTGGCATGGCCGGGCTGATGGAGATTTAATCCAGCCCCAGTCTTGTCGTGGTGAGGGGACTGCAGCCCTGATGAGGGCACAGTGGCAGAGCTGGGGCTCAGCCCCACCACTCGTGTCACTCACCCGGGACTCACCCCTTGCTCCGCTGGCTGCCTCCGCCATGCTTTTGTATACCCTCATAGATAAGAAGTGGCTTTCTCCTTAACCTGACCCTGAATCCCTCCAGGATCCCTCCAGAGCATAAAGTCCTCTGCCTGTGAGGGACTTGGGGGCTCTTTCCTGAGTAAGGGTGGTGGAGGCATGTCTGGCGTGAGGCCTGGCCCAGTTTGCAATCTGAGAGTTTTACAGAGCCCACGGGAACTCTCCCCCCAGTGACTCTCTCAGTAGGGATGCTGAGGAGGCTTCGCCAGGATGGAGGGGTTGGGCAGTGTATCTAAGAATTGGGGCCTCTGACCCCTACTTCAGGGGACTTGTTCTAATACAGATCCCCAGACCCCATCCAGACCTGGATCTCTGGGGCTGAGGGCTGAGAACCCACTTGTAAACAAGCAGCTCCAGGGATCCCGCATGCTCCCTGAAGTCTGACACTCCGGGCAATGGGACAGGCACAATTGTCAGACGGCCCTGGGCTCCCATCCCAGCTCCATTCCTCAGCCTTAGGACCAGCCGAAGCCCTCAAAGCCTTCGGTCCCTTGAGGAGGAAGTAGGAATAATCATAGCAACTACCTTAGAGTCTTACAAAGGGATTGAATTAGTCAATGCCTAGAAAGCCCTCAGCATGGTGCCTGGTGCGGGAAGCACTCAGCAAGCATTAGTGGGCACCGTTACCCTGAGCCATGCAGACCAGAACATTCCATTCCTCAAGTGCCCCAACAGAGCTACTGGGAGGAGGGTTCTGCTGTCAACTTCCTCTCCTACCAGCCAGTGGCAAAGGCCTGCTGGCTGCTGAGTCTCCTTGAGTACCGGTTCAGGAGGCTGGAGTGAAGAGGGAAGAAGGCTGGGGAGCACTGGCCTCAGAGTAGCCCTTACCTGTGTCCACCATTATGGCCTCCCCCACACCCACCCCAGCTTGACCAGTGGAAGTTCAAGAGCCCTCCCCAAAAGGCGCGGCTTTTGACATGAGTCCATGCGCATCCACCCTGCCTCCAGTGGGTGGCTCAGGACTGCCTCTGGATATGCTCCGGCCTCGCCCCCGGGCCACTGCTCCTGACCAAGTGGAGGCTCCACCACCTCTTGCTGTACCCTTCAGTGACCCCTGACTGGTCTCTGAGCCCCCCAGCTCCCAGTCCGTCCTCAGCACCTGCACCAGCATGCTCTCATGCAGCTCTGCTAGTGTCACCCCTCGACTGAAAACCACCAACCTCTCCCTGCCGCCAGCTAGATTAAGTATAGCCCTGGCACTTGGGGCCCTCCACCAAAGGCCGCTGTGGGCATCTCAGATTTCTCAACGCCCCCTTCAGCGAGTAAGCTTCCTTAGTCACCTCTTCCTCCCTGGGCTCTTCAACTCCTGGGCCATCCCCATACCTGGCAGCACAAAGAAGCAGGGTGAGTCAGCCCTGTCCCCGCCTTTGGTGTCCTCCGTCTCAGGGGGAACCACAGCAGCTAGTGAGCTGATCCTACAAGAAAGCATGGTATGGGACCAGGGGTAGCTGGAGACAAAGGAAGTTCAGAAGGGAAGCCCTGGTGGTTCGGGCCCCTGGCCAAGCTCCCCCAGGAAGATAAATCCAGCCTGTCAGACAAAGCCTACAAAGTGCCCCTTGGCAGACCGGCACATCACACAGATGCCTTGGTGTCACATAGCCCTGCTCACCTGTGACCTCAGATAGGTCATTCCACTTGTCCGGGCCTCAGTTCGTAACTCTGACAGTGAAGTAAAAATACCTAATTTGTAGGGTTCTTCTATTAGAGCCTGTGTAGCCACCAAAGGTTTTGAAGAAGGAACGCTCTGACAACCAGTAAGAAACACCAGGGAGCACAGCCCCCAAGGGCCTCCCAGCTCAGGGGAGCCAGCACCTCCCACTGGGGACACAGCCAGCCCTGGCGGCTGCTGGCCTTCTGTAGGGCAAAGGGGAGTGTGGCAGGAGCAGCGGGGAGGGTGCTGTTCCCCAGCCAGGCTCAGCTGGGTGGACTGGGGCCTCCATGCCATCCTCCCAAGGAGCCAGGGCCTTCTTGGACCCTCTCAAGAAGACACTGCAGAAAGGCAGGGAGTTGGGCTGTGGAAAGAGCCCTGTGGAGAGAGCCAGGACCTGACCATTCAACCTGAAAAGGTGTCAGCCTCTTGGGGGCCCATTTTCTTCACCTACGGAAATGGGCAGTGATGCCCACCCAGCCTCTGAAGCCCTCGATAAAAAGGCAAGGTGGTGGATGTCCACACCACCACGGCCACTGAGGCCCCTGCGTAGACTGGGGAAGGGAGCCTGGTGCCATCACAAGAAGCCCATTGGAATTCTGTGAATTTGAGCCAGTCTCTTCCCATCTTAAGCCTCTATTTTCTCGTCTATAAAATGGATTTAAATGTCCTTCCTTCTTTCCAGAGGTATTTTAATCCTGGTATGGCAGAGGGAGTCAGGCTCTGACACTAGTGGCTGGGAGCACTGAGCAAGCACATGCCTCTGAGTCTCGGTGTGCTCACCCAAGGCCGGGGAAAGGAAGAGATGGCTCCCTTTCGGAAGCTTATAAGAATTCCGTGAAATCGTGTGTGCTCTGCCAACCCTAAACCATGCCCCAGGCTGTCACACAAGCTCATGCCCTCCCCTGTTCCTCGAACACCCTTCTCCAGCTGCTGAACACACTTCTCCTGCCTGCCTTTCAGGCCTAACTCATGCAGCCCTCCAACCAGCCCCGCTGGAAAATTGTTCTAACTCTTCAGTACAAACAAGAGAGACGGTCTTTCCCTCCTGTGAGTTCCTTCCTAATGGCTCCTTCCTCTGACATCAGTCCGGCTCATCTTGCCCTACTACTACTCGTAGGCATGTCTAATGCTCCTATAAGACTCCTTGAGAGTTCCTTGTGGGCAGGTCACACACACTGTTTCTACCCATCTTGAGATTTCCCAGGGACTGCCAGGCACAGAACCCTGCATGGGGTGGACCTCATGGAGGGGTCCATAGGCCATGGCAAGGACTTCGGACTTTGTTCTGAGTAATGGGGTCGGGCGGTGCAATGGGCAGTTTCCAACAGGGAGTGCCGTGATCTGACTGACATACGCTCGGATGCCAGGCTGGGTCCCCTCCCAGAAAATCGCTTCCTCCACCCGCTGTCGTGGCCAAATATCCCAGAATCGGCACACAATTCCCATTACAGTTCAGTGACCATTAAAATACATACAAGTATTATGTGGAAGTTATACCACAATTTCAAAAGTTTAAAAAATAAAAATAAAATTTTAAATGCAACTTCATGCTGGGAAAGATCAAAGAGCCAAGGTAGAGTCAAGTGACCGGTTTTTATCAGCTGAATCCACAGACCTAAACAGAGCAGTGCCCAGGCCCTTCATCTCCACAGCCCCCTCGGTGCTGGGGGCCTCGGGGGCTGGTCAGACAGCACAGGTTCCATCCGCCTCCTCTGGCCTGTCTCCTGCAGCCTCCTCCCTGCACCAGCGCCCAGAGCTGCAGAGCGGCCCTGTCCTGGGACCTGCACCGGGCCCTCGAGGGACTAGGAGAGACTTCAGGGACCATGGTTGGACTAAAGCCTTCGGAGATGCCCCCCACGACAGCTGTGAAATTCCTGGGGGCGGGCTCGGCCGCCTGTTTCGCTGACCTCCTCACCTATCCGCTGGACACGGCCAAGGTCCGCCTGCAGGTAGGTGCCCTTTGGCCAGGGTCGTTGTTCGCATCAGAGGAGGCGCTGAGGTCTCCACCACAGCACTTGTCTGCCGGCAAGCTGTTCCTCACTCAGAACCCTGAGCAGGCCACTCGTCCACTGCTTAAGACCCTGCCTCGCCACCTCCCCGTCACCATCGCCAAGATAAAGAAATCTCAATTCCTTGGCATGACGTGACAGGGCCTTTCATGGCCCAGCCGCATTTTGTAAACCATAAGGAGTAAAGCGAAAGTAAGGAATTACCAGGTGACCTAGGACAAGCCCGGCCACTGTAGTGGGAGCAACGGTCTGGCTGCCATTTGCCCTGAGAATCAGACGCCTGGGGGCTGTGAACGGCTGCAGGAGCCCCAGTTATTCTCCCGGGATATGGCAGCTGCGGTCCTGCTCGTCTCCAAGTCCAGCCCCAGGCAGGCCCTTCTGAACACAGCCCCCCGCCACCCCGCCCCCGCCAAGCTCCTCACGCCTGTGCGGGGGTGTCCCTCAGATCCAGGGGGAGAACCAGGCAGCCCAGACAGCCAGGAACATCCAGTACCGCGGCGTGCTGGGCACCATCCTGACCATGGTGCGCACCGAGGGGCCCCGCAGCCTCTACAATGGGCTGGTCGCCGGCCTGCACCGCCAGATGAGCTTCGCCTCCATCCGCATCGGCCTCTATGACTCCGTGAAGCAGTTCTATACCCCTAAAGGAGCAGACAGTGAGTACCCAGTATCCCATGGACACTGGCAGGCGGGCAGAAGCAGAACTGGGGTGTGGGGGTCCAGAAAGCAGGGCAGCGCCGACTCAGAGGCAGGGCTGGGGTATGGGGAGCTTAAAACAGACACTTGTGAGGAGACTCAGAGCCCCAACAAGAAAGCTCCAGAACCTGATCCAGTAGAAGAGGCAGGTATCAGGCAGGGGCAGGCCTGCAGGGAACAGCATCAGGCCCAGAGAGGCATCAGGTGGTGGGACACTGGCCCACTCTCTCCCCTTCTCCCCAGACTCCGGCATCACCACCCGGATTTTGGCGGGCTGCACCACAGGGGCCATGGCAGTAACCTGTGCCCAGCCCACGGATGTAGTGAAGGTCCGATTTCAGGCCACCATACACCTTGGCCCTGGGAGCAACCAGAAGTACAGCGGGACAATGGATGCCTATAGGACCATCGCCAGGGAGGAAGGGGTCAGGGGCCTGTGGAAAGGTAAGTCTGGGCTCCAGTATCAGGGGGCCCTTGGCAGAGCTTTCCCTACGCTAGGGCTTGGGCAGAGAACTGAGCAAAGAGGGCACTCCCAGCATAGTGTATTCCAGCAATTCTGAAAAAATATCCCAACACTAAATACCTCCTGACCCACCACAGTGCGCCAATTCAGTTTAACTTGCCAACCTTTCACCATGTGCAGGCTATTGGGAGGGAGACAGAAATAAGTAGAAGATAACCTTCCACGCTCACAGAGAGGAGGAGAGACACGTCAAGGCGCGGCCATACCACAGCGCAGGACGTGCTAGGTTGAGGCAGAGGTGCAAGTCCACGGGCAGGGGAGCCCATGTGGGCTCCAGAGGGAAGGTGATCCGTAAGCTGAGCCTCAGAGGCTCAGCAGGCTCTCCTGTGTGGAGACTGCACCGAAGGGCCTTCCAAGGGAAGGTAAGAGATCGGTGACTGCAGGGCACAGAGAAGAAACAGGCGGCTGCCAAGAGCAGGATGTAGGGAGACGCTGTGAGGAGGGAGCTCCCTCAGGAGCACGGCTTCAGGGTTCCCTCTGTGTCTGAAAGGTGGCAACCTCCACAAATGCTGAAGTCTCTCCCATATGGAGACCAGGGGACACGTGCATCCTTGCAGAAGAAACAGGGACCCCGTGAAGGTTCGGAGCAGGACCCCTGGGCCCCAGCCCTGGCCCTGCCCTTGCTTGCTCAGTGCCCTCCTGGAGCCCGGCTCTCATCCGTGAAACCAGGTGCTGGTCCTGATGCCCTGCTTGGGCCCTGCCTGAGCTACTACACTCTGCCCCTGTTCCCAGAGCCCCGCCTCCCTGTTCCAAATAAACACTTCCGTTTCTAGCTGTAGACAAGTCTCAGGGAGGTATATCTAAATTTTGATAGATATTGCAGATCATCCTCCAAAATGTGGCCCAAACAAACATGGTGGGCCTTTCTGTTTTCTGCCCCTAAGGAGGACACGGATAATCTGAGAGGCATCAACACTAGAAAACGGGCAATCTGCTCAGCAGAGGCGGGCTGTCTGAGATGACTGGAACGGGGCACCAGCCCCCAAACGAGGGCCTGTGGGGGTTCTACTTCTCCTGCTCCCCACTGATCAGCCCCCACTCCCTTTTCTAACAGGAACTTTGCCCAACATCATGAGGAATGCCATTGTCAACTGTGCTGAGATGGTGACCTATGACATCATCAAGGAGAAGCTGCTACACTATCATCTGTTCACTGGTGAGGCTCTGGGCTCTGGGCAGACAGCCCACCCCCGCCACGGCAGGCAGGGAACCTGGAACTCCAAACAGTGGGCACCGCCCAGAGGCAACTAGGCTTTAGAAGGAGCAGAGAGAGGAGCAGGGGCCAGTACATCATTGTGACAGGTAGGAAAAAGCCCTGAACGGGGAAGCCGGGGGCCTGGGCTCCAGCCTAGCACCACTTCTCACCACGCATCTGTAAGAGAGGATCCCCTACTCTGACTCCAGTTTCCCCAAGCAGGGCGCCCAGGCTGAATGGCCTCCCAACTCCGGAAGGCTCTGTTCCATCTTACCAGAAGCCCCACCCAGGGCAGTGAGAAAGACGCAAAGTACTACCCTTATGCTGAAGGAGCTCACCGCTTATTTGGGGACATGTGATAAGCTCACAGGGAGCAGAAAGCAGGTGCACCCCCCATCTCACAGCCCAATACTTGCTCTTCCCTTCCCTGCCACAGACAACTTCCCCTGCCACTTCGTCTCTGCCTTTGGAGCCGGTTTATGTGCCACAGTGGTGGCCTCCCCAGTGGACGTGGTGAAGACCCGGTATATCAACGCGCTCCCAGGCCAGTACCGCAGCCCCCTGGACTGCATGCTGAAGATGGTAGCCCGGGAGGGCACCACGGCCCTCTATAAGGGGTGAGCTTCCCCTTTCTGCCTCCACACTCCCTCCCAGAAAACTCAGGCTCTCTCTCTCTCTCTCTCCCTCCTCTCTCCTCCCTTTCCTTCCCTTCTTCTCTTCCCTTTTTTTCTTTCCTTCCTTCCTCCCTCCCTTCCTTCCTTCCTGTCATATATAATGTGCTGACCATGGGTCCATCTGGGGGTACAGTGGTGAACAGCAGAAGTGTACATGCCACAAAGGAGAGTATCGAGAACTATGGAAGTTAAAAAAAAAAAAGAAAAAGAGTGAACCAAGTCTAATTCAGAGAGTCAGGGGAGGTTTGTCCGAGCAAAAAGAAGTCCAGGCAAAATGCTGTCCCCAAACTTATGGAGCAGGGGAGAAGGCGGGAAAGGTGGTTGGTGGTCCTGAGACTTCTCCCCAATGCACTCCCACAACTGGGGGTCACCACTGATGGCGCCTGAGGTGCCCAGCGTGGGTCACGTGTTCTCGCTTCTGTGTCTTAGTGTTTACCGTTCCCTCTGCCTGGAAGGCCTTTCCCATGCCATCTGCATGCTCTAAATCTTTTTTTAAAAAATAAGTTTTTATTTTCAATTCGAGCCGATGTACAATATTATATTAGTTTCAGGTGTACAACCCAGTGATTAGACATTTATATAACATATGAAGTCATCACCCCAGTAAGTCACCACCCCGCTAAGTCCAGCACCCATCTGACACCCCACTTAGTCATTACCTTATTATTGACTCTGTTCCCTGTGCCGTTCTTTACATCCCCATGACTGTTCCGTAACTACCAATTTACACTTCTCCTTTTTTAAGCTAACAGTTTTATTCATTATTTATTTAATTAATTACTTATTTTTAGAGAGGGGGAAGGGAGGGAGAAGGAGAGGGAGAGAAACATTGATCAGTTGCCTCTCGCATGTGCCCTGACCTGGGACAAAACTTACAACCCAGGCGTGTGCCCTGACTGGGAATCGAACCAGCAACCTTTTGCTTTGCAGGATGACACCCAACCAAGTGAGCCACACCAGTCAAGGCCTGATTCATACTTCTTAATCCCTTTACCTTTTTCACCCATCCCCTCAACACCCCGCTGGCAACTGTCAAAACACCCATGTTCTAAATCTTAGCTGTCCTTCAAGACTAGTTCAAATGCCACCTCCTTCCCTGTGAGCTTCACCAATACTTTCTTGATACCACTTACATGGTACTGACCACCTCCTACTTTGTGATACAGTATTTGTTCATTTAAATTATCCACTGTGCTAGAGTGCAAGCTCTTTGAAGCCAAGGACTGGTGGCTTATACAGCTTTCATCTCGCCCAGTCCCAAGCACAAAGCCAGCACTCAATACTTAGGTTATTAACAATCATCGTTAGCACTAAGTCACTGAGTGTTAGGCCTTGCACTAAGCACTTTACATATGTTATGTCAACAACCCCCTGAACTGGGCAGTATTCTCCCCATTTACTGAGGAGGGGACTCATATCAAGTAACTTGTCCACAGTCACAAAATTAAAATGGCAGAGCCACGACCCCAACCCAGGCCATCAGCCACCGCGTGCTGTTCATTGAATTGCTGAGCTCTTAGCCCTCTCACCTCCCACCGCTAATGACAGTTTTCTGGCGCCCAGTGTTAGACTGCACTCACAAAGCAAACATGTCTCCACCCTGGGCATGACATCATCGTGTGTGTTTCCATGAACAGGCTGGTCTTTTCCTATAAGTGCCTCTGCCTCCATCATTACCATCTGCAGCTGTAGCCCCTTGTCTCAGTTTATTATTTTACTTGGGAATCCTTTCCTGAGTATCTCATGGGGGTGGGCTCTTGTGCTGTGCTTCCCTTGAAGAGCAGCAGACAAGTAGGTGATGTCTACTGAGCATCTGGGGATACTGGGCCCTGTAGTATATGCGGTACATTAACTCATTTGATCCTCACGGCAACTCTATGAGGTAGACACTGTTATTTTCCTCCTTTTACAGATAAGGAAACTGAGGCTCAGAAAGATTAACTCGATCAAGATCATGAAGCTAGAAGCCAGTAGAGCTAGGACTTAAACCCCAATCTGACTCCAGAGTTCACGTTCAGTGCCCCAGTGCTGCTATACTCCCTGTGAGGGGCCTAGGCAGAGGGTTCAGGAGAGGCCTTGGCATGAGGTTGCGGCACCCAAGCTGATTCCTCAGAGCCAATAGCAACCAGCCAGACAAGGAGCATAGGGGACATTCCAAGCAGAGAAAGCAACATGGGTAAAGGCATGGAGATAAGGGTCTGGCTGGAGCAGGGAGGACCGGGAGGGCATAGCAGAGAGAGGCTGAAGAGGAGGGCATGGGCCAGGCGTCAGGTTCCTGCCTGAGTCTGCAAGGCACAGCTGAGGTGGGGACTCTCTCCTGGACAGGCTATCAGCAGACAGGCAGGCTCTCTGGAGATTAGCTAAATTTGGTGCCACGCCATCTTCATCCTGTGGTGTCTTGCCTTCTTGGTGCCTCACCTTCTTGGTGCCCTGGCAGGAGCCTCATCGGGGGCGGCCACTCAGAATGTAAATGAGCCCAGAAACGCCCAGCAGCAAAGTGGAGTCAGGTGGTTTAGTCTCTGGTTTAGTCTACTTAACCCCCTTGGCCCTCAGTGTCTGAAAAAGACAACTGGCGACAATCATATCTACCTCATAGAACTGCGAGAATGACTGCCTGAAATAGTGACCTGGCTGAAAATGTTAGTTTTTTTTTTCCTGGTTCCAACTTCTGCCTAAATCCCTTCGGAAGAGAAGAAAAAGACTGAACAGATCCTAGAAAACGGTCATGACTCCACGAGTCTAGGTCCCTAGGTCCGCTGGCACTTCCGCTGTGGTGGGGAGCACAAAGGCAGGGCTCTCTGGGAGCTCCGCCCCCCCATCCCCCGACATTGGGGTTGTTTCTCTCACCAGATTTACACCCTCCTTTCTGCGACTGGGAGCCTGGAACGTGATAATGTTTGTAACCTACGAGCAGCTGAAACGGGCCTTGATGAAAGTCCAGATGCTCCGGGAATCTCCATTTTGAATAGGACGGCCCACCTGGACCTAACCGAACAAAACCAGCCAAGGATAGAGTAAATCCGTGGGTCTGCACACACAGGGACACAGACCCACACGTGTTTACACTCTTTCTGGCTGCCGACTCCAGAAACAGAAGGAGGAGAGGAGGAAGGAGTCTGGTCTTCAGTGTGTTGGCTTACGAACATTTTTTGTTTTGCACCGACACGATGGAAAATAAATTATATTAATTTTTGGAACTTATTAGGATGGATGCCTAACATTTAGGCTAGAGAGAACAAACCCAAACAGATCCGTATGGATAAAATGGAAGCTTGTAAGCAGAAAAGTCTGATTAGAAGGTGAAGGACAAGACCGCAAGCATTGGACTGGAGTGGCACACAATGACCTGGCAGCCGGCAACGGAGTGGAGAGGGACCCTGCCAGGCAGCGCGGAGCTTGTGAGTGCAGCCTGCGATTAGCCCTGGGCCCCGGCCGTGCGTGCAGTGTGTCTGCTGTGCAGAGCCCACTGGGATCCTAGGAAATGTGAGAAAAGAGAAAATGCAGAACCTGTGCCAAGGGAGCACTGCTGGGCCGGCATGAGGCTGCGACTGGTCCTGATGACGCCGAGAATCCATAGGACCGACTTGGTCTCCTTTCCTGTAAAATGGGAGTAAAAATCCCACTCCTGCTACTTCACCAGGGTAGTGTGGTGATCGAGTGGGGAGCTGGACAGGAAACACTTTATAAAGGGAAAAATTCTGTACAAATGTAAATATAAGGACTAGGCCTTGGGAAAGGTGCTGTCAGGACAGTGAAGAAGAGCCAGGGAGGTTTTTGAAAGACGGTTGACCAGAGGTGCGGCCAAAGGAGCCAGGAACTCATGGACAGAGCATGACAGGTGGCCCGAGGAGACCCCCTCCCGTGCAGCCCCCACTCCCCGGCTGGACTGGCAGTCACCTTGAAGAGTGTGGAGGTTGGGGGAAAAGAGTTAAATGGCAGGACTGACAGCCAAAAGTAGCAGGACTCGGAATTTTTGGAAAATGATTATGACTTAATAAAGGAATTCACGCCTTGGGTATTCAAATGAGAACAGCCACTTTTCTGCCTTCTGTTTCTTGGGCAGAATTTCCCTTTCTCACTTCAGGCTTCCTGTTTGCGAGGGCTGAGCCAGATCTGGCCCCACACTCCCACACAGCCCACCCTGCCCCACCTCACTCGTGGCCTCAGCACCAGGGTGGGTGTTGGGCAAAGTCACCCTTCTTTCCCCACAAGGACTCCTCCGCACCCTGGGAAAGGCGAATATCCACTTACCCTGAGCACTTTCCTAAGTTTAAGTTATAATTTCACATCATCTACATATACAAACTGGAAAGTAACAACAAAAGCAAGAAATGAATGAAAATTACCGATTTAGTGTCTGGTTTGGCTTTCAAATAAAATTCATATTTAAAATTTTCTGTTACTTTTGACCTGACTGACATACGCAATTGTGTGTCCATGTGTGTGTGGTTGGGGGTTGGTGGTGAGAAGAGATGGCGGGGCAGAGATCTGAGGAAGAGTGTCCTGGGAAAAAAGAACAGAACAGTCTGTGGGAATGAGCCTGGTGTGTTCGAAGAACAGAACAAAGGCCTGTGTGGCTGGCATGAAGTAAATGAGGAGACGTATGTGAGATCATTCATCCACTCATTCATCAAATGCGTAAGAGACTGAGAAGTCAGAGGACAGCCAATTGTCGGGAAAGCTTGGCAGGAAAAAGGAGAAAGTCCTGCCCGTTCAATCACACATTCTCTCTCTCTCTCTCTCTCTCTCACACACACACACACACAACCACACACACACACACACACACACACACACACACACACTAGAAGGAAGGAAAGATTGAAGAGGAGGGGGAAACATTGCAGAAGGAAGGTCCTAGAGAAAACAGAAGAGCACAGAATAATGGGTATAGGTGGGATGGGCCAAGCTAGAAAGGATATCGGAAACCTAGAAATGAAAGAGAGTTACGCAGGCAAAATTTCTGAAATGGAGAGAGGCCAAATAAAGGCATTCTCCAATCTTTTCATTGAAATTTGAGGAATGGTCACATATGAGAGCAGGTTAGTGGGCCTGGAGAATTATTTATGAGAGAGATGATCTTAAAAGCCTTTTTTTCCCTTAAAATATAATCTAATGAAGAAACTTAGATCCTCTGATACACCCCTGTTCTCCGTCGTGTTGAGGCACCTGGGGCCCTCACCAGCAAGCGCACAGGCGTTCTAAAGCACAGAGAGTGACGCCTCCAACAGGCTCCCCTCCACTGTCGCAGGGCCCTCGCAACATAGGCGTGGGGTTCCACATCAGGCACAGCCACCCACGGAGCAAGCTGCCAGCCAACACGTAACAGGGTCTTGGAAATTCACAGAGTAAAATACGCAAAGCGGGTTGTCTTCTACATATTCACAATCACTTATGATGCAGAAACGTAATTTAAACATGTCAAGAAAGATGGATGCAAATACTTTGAGGAACTATTACACTAGAGATTACTTCATGCTGGACCTTCACCGTTTATTGGATATTACAGCAAAAGGCCTGAAGATAACACCATTTTTGTATCATACTGAGATGAAAGAGGACATTATGAACCATGAGAAAATGTGTGCTTCATTGCCCAGCTTTACTAGGGCTGGCTACGTTTTTTTGGAATAAAGGTGTAAGCAGTACATTGATATTATAAATAGTATAAATCATCAAATTTTTTTCTTTTTAAAATCTGAAGAATGTTCACATATGGTGTGTCCATTTGAAGAATGGTCACATTGTCTACTCATAATACCAGTGGAAACTGCCATAGGGGCATGGCGGGGGGTGCAGGCTGGTCAGATCACAAAAATGACATAAAGATGTGCATGAATATAGCATAGATGATATCGCCCCTTCAGGTCCTCAACTCTCTAGATCACTAGATTATGATGTGATACACAATTTATATAACGATTTACTTAAACATATCAATATCTAATGACAATTTTATTGTCTTGATGATTTAGTAATGACTTGAGTGCAAGATGAAACTTTCAAACTATATTTATTTCAATAGTTGAGCATACTAATGTTGCAGAGCTTGCGAATGTCCTTGACATAGACTTTTCCTTGTTAACAATGATGTTTCCACCCTGGCGGGGTGGCTCAGTCATCCCAAACACCAAAACTTTGTGAATGTGATCCACGTCAGGGCATACACCTACGTTTCAGGTTTGATCCCTAACTGGGGCTCATACAAAAGGCAACTGACCGATGTTTCTCTTACCTCTTTCTCTTTCTCTCTCTCTCTATCTCTCTCCCCCTTCCTCTTTCTCTAAAATCAATAAATATAGTTGGGTGAGGATTAAAAAATAAAAAAGAAATATATTTCTTAAAAAAAAGAGCCCTGGCTGGCTGGTGTGGCTCAGTGGATTGAGTGCTGGCCTGTTAACCAAAGGATCTCCAGTTCAATTCCTGGTCAGGGCATATTCCTAGTTGTGGGCCAGTAGGGGGCATGTAAGAGGCAACCACACATTGCTATTTCTCTCCCTCTCTTCCTCCCTTCCCTCTAAAATAAAAATCGTTTTTTTTAAATGCTGTTTCCATGTATCGTTGATTGGGCTTTGCCCGTAAGAAGAGAGATAATGTGAATCAACTTCAATGTTTGATCTGTAAACATATTTAAAAGTATTTTTATCACTAGATGATGAGGAAAGTAGGAGCTTTGTCAGCTCTGATACTGATAAAAATCGCCAGGATCCAGCTGACACAGCCAATATAAGCAGTGTGGGTCTCTCTGCAGGACCCGCAAAGCTTACTGATTTCCTATTTCATTCAACTCTTACCTTTATAATGATGGGCAATCTTTCACCAAAAATTGGCAAATTCTCACGTAAGTCTCTGGAAACCTTTCTTACAGAACTAGAAAAGGTTCGAAACACTGGTAGAGAAGTGCAGAGATAGTTAGGTCAGGCACTCACTCTGAGAAACACAACACTGCCTCTGCGTATTCACAATGACACAGCCGCATGACTGCACAGCCAGAACAAGCCAGTTATGGTTTTCTTCTGAATCTCTTATGCTCTGGGGGTCTATTGATTTAGACCCAGCAATTTACAGCAGAGTTCTAAACAAAAGTCATACATTGCCTCTTTCCATGGCTCCTCTCACTATTGGATTCAGTCCATCAGCAGCTAGTATTCCCCACAATATTTAACCAGTTATCTAGAAGTCACTGCCCAGAAGTCAGATCCTCATTGATTTTATTGTCCAAAGGTACAAGACTTCAAAAACCATCGGATATATTTCAGGATTACTATTGAGCATTAATAATATTTTTGGAGCCATAATCCTGACGTAATCCCTACTTCAGACTAGCTCAGATGTTGAATGATGGGATGAGAGAAACCTTTTCCATTTGGTAAAACAGGTACAAGGCGAGTTTGCTTGTGTCAATATGGGTGTCCATAGGCGTTACAAATATCAAGGACCAAAGTGGACTTGTAGGGACTTTTGTGTATATGTCCTCACATCTATGCAGACAGAAAACTTGGTGCTGCTCGTGGTGAGAAAGGAGAACCTGACTTACTTTCCAGGTCAGAGAAAATGAAAGCACAGAATCATCGCAATGATCGTTAGGAGGCACCTAAGGACTCAGCAACAAAACAGAACTCTGGTGTTGCCACAACAGAAGCCAGCTGGTTTCCTCTTGAGATGTTTCTCCTTTTAATTCAGAGCTGCTTAGCTGCTTAGCTCTGAATTGAGAAAATTTGTGGGAAAACTGCTATAAACAACCTTTGCAGAAAAGAAAGACTTCAAAAACTCTGGCATTCCATTGGAAAACTCTGGCTACATGCCCTTTACTTTGTTCAGTCGTTCTAGGAAGGTGCTTCCACACTGGATATTCACACAGAGGCAGCTTTTTCCAGTGTGTTTTACCACCTTAAGCTAGTCTGGCTTTTGCACTTGAGTTTACACTGACACGGCCAGTATAAGCAGTTTGGGTCTCTCTCTACAGGATCTGTAAAGCTTACTGGTTTCCTATTTAATAGGGCCAGCAGTGGATGGGAGACCTCACAGTGCCAGAAATAATTTTTTAACTTGATTTTTCGATTTCCACTTTGCTTCTGCTTCTACCAGGGCCATATGCTCAGGTGTTTTCTTTCCTGTGTGAATGAGGAAGGGACTATGTAATAAACCTGACCCGCTCGGGGTGCCACGTGGCAGACCCGACAAGCTCAGTGACCGAAAGTAACCACACAGGATAGTCTGATCACAAAATACCTAACTGGGCGGCTCACGGCTGGTAGTCAATCCCAGGCCTATAGCAAAAGTAGCATTTGCCTTAAGTGAGCCATGACCATTTTTCTTAGTATCTAGGATAACATAAGGAAATGTCAGAAATGTCCAAATGTCAGAGTAATTTTCTTTTCTAGATTCCTCGAAAGCACAACCATAGGCATCAGAACATAAGACCACCAGAGCAGGAGACCACAGAACCCCTCATTGTTATCTTGTCCCCTCATACCATCTCTAGGTACTGTAAACATTGTTAACTATCCTGTACCCACCAATGTATTATAGAAGTGTTTCTCTATTTTACTTTTTATCCCAATCCTAGAGGTTTCCCTGCTTTACTTTCTCCCACCTCCTTAATCTTCCATCAGATTTCACGTAGTACCTTCCTTATGTTTCCCCCAATTCCAAATGCATAAAAGGAACTGCAAAACTGCTGTTCTCCAGAGAATTTTCTTAATCCATTGGGATCTTGCCTCCGGGCATCACCTAAAAACTTTAGTTAAAATAAACTCTTATAAAACTTTTCTATAGGTTTGGGTGTTTCTTCCTGGACATCTATTATAATGATCCATTCCCATTCCAGCTATAGTTTCCTCAGCTGACAAGTCCTTCTGCTTGTGGACAATACAGAAAACACATGCATGGAGCCTGACTGACCAGGATTTAAGGGAGGGCTCACCACTTCCTAGCTGTGTGACATTAGGCGATTGATTTAACCTTCTTGGGACTCTGTTTTCTATAAAATGGAGGTTTTAATACCTCCATTTTAATAGCTCCATTTTAATACGGCCTCACAGGCAGTATCCACACTGAACCTGAACATAGTAACTGCATTCACCAAACGTTCGTTTCCCCTGGTCCTCCCAATTTCACCTTTCAAGGCACTTTCAACAG
>PVKM010032613.1:0-16318 GCA_004027735.1 Carollia perspicillata
GACTTCTCTCAAGAACCCCTTGGTTCTCTGTATACAATGAACAAAGCCATATTGCTCAAATTTTAGTGATCATCTCTATCAAAATACCGATTCCCTGGTCCCACATGCAGAATAGGTTCAGGTGGGGCCTGTGAAGTTGCATTTCCCACAAGGAGCAGGTCTCCAGACACTTTCAGAAGCAATGAACTGGAAGCAATCTTTCCTTACTTTAACATTCATAAAAATCCACCTGCACTTCTCTGGGCATTTGTCATTGTTCTTATATCACAGCGCTTCGTGTACTTTCCTACTAGACTTTGGTCCGATTCAACTTGGAAATTTCTACGGTGCCTAGCACAAGGTAAGTAACATGCTGATCTGAGAAACACCCTCCTTACTTGTTCCCTCCAAAGTGGGTCATTCTAACTTGCCTGGAGTTTTTCACTGACTTTATCATTTCTCGTGCATTTCTTCATCGTGTTCCCCGGGCAAAGCGACTCCACCACTTTAAGACCTTCCAATCTTTGCATATGAAATTGTTGCCTACGCCAACTTTATCTAATGTTCACAATTAAGAAAATAAAATCTAGTTTGATATATGAAAATTTCCCTCCCATAAGGTTTAGTCTTCCTCATTAGAGCAGAGTTTTGGCTTAGGCCCCCAAGACCATATTCCAAGAAAACAGCAGGAGAGGAGCCATATGTATATATTTTTTATTGTTTATTTTGCCTGGTTTCTGGTTGGGAGGCCAGGGAGGTCAATGAGTAAATAAGGCCCTGGCGTGTCTGAAATCCTGCTGGTTGCAGCTGACGTCTGGGCTACAGGCTGATCTGGAAAATTATTCAGTAAACTCCAAGCTTACTTATTTGCTAAGAACTAAAATCAAATAATGACAAAAAATTTACACAACACCAAAAATCCGGACCCCCTAATGGAAACATTAGATAATTGTCTCCTGGTCTTCAGGTTAAGTCAAACTGACGTAACAAAGCTATTTGCTAGATTGTATGCCTGGCACTGGGGCACCATATCACAACCTCTCAGATGTTTCAAAAGCATAGTTAAAGCCTCCCTATTCCAAATTAGTCCCAGAGTGATTGTTCACACACACACACACTAAGACTACTCAAGTACAGAGAACCTTTAAATGACCACGTAGTACAGTTAGCATGCGTGTAAGGAAGACAAGCAGAAAATAGTGCAGAGGATTTCTGGATTTGTGGAATCCCATAGCTGCAATACATCTGACGATAAAAAAAAAAAGAAAAGAAAAATCACGGACCACCTTATACACAGCAGGTAGCATCATAATCCTAAAAAGAACCTCGAGTAAAAGAAATCTAAAAAGTGGACTTTGTTTTTCATTCCTTGCATTTTGATCCTCATTTATTCCATGCAATTTTCCCCCTAGAATCAAACAATGCATGCCCTTTGTTACTTCTGCTTACAAATGAGTAGATACACCAAAGCACCAGGACAATTTAGCAGTCAAAAAGATTATGTCCATTCCACTACACTCTATTTGGGAGCATTAAACCGCCGGCACAAACTGTTGTCCAAGGCTGGCGGGACACAAAAGAAAATAACAAGACACAAGTGTACTTCATCTAGGAATCGCTCTAAGCGGTGAGCGCTACCCTGTAATCACACCGGCTCATAGCCGTAAAGTACGGTCATTATCTTATGGAACTGATCTAATTTTGTACTCGATGCCCTAAAATAAAGGTTTTTTTTTTTGAATACCAAATACAAGAACTGGGACCAAAAAGAAGATAATAATTTGACAGCACTTTAAAACACAGTTCATTTTCTTTCCTCCTGTCACACTAAATAGCACCAGCTGACAACCACCTCGCAGGCTGAAAGAATGAACGGAGGTGCGTTTGCTGAGCTGAGGAAATGCACAGACACACGGTGGTGCAGGGCTGATGTTAGCTCATTAGAGGGCTTAATACACAGGGACAAACGGCATACTTAAAAACCCTACAGAGGTATTGAAACACAGCTGGAATAACATACGACGGAAGGGTTTTTTTGGTGCAAAGGGAGAAAAAATAGATTTATCTCTTTAAAAGTGCCAATGTTCAGGCTATACTGATATATTTTATATGTGTGTGTGTATATATAAAAACTTCATTAATTTGGTATAATAAAGAAAGCATATATATATATGCATACATATATATATACATACTGTAGTGACATTTATTAACATCTGTGCTAAAATCATGAATTAGAATTACATATAACACTTGGCCTGGTGAATTTAATTTGAAATACCATGAGAAGAAAGCCCAGGGAAGATGTAAAGTCTTTTCTCATGAGTCTTATTTGCAGTGCAAGAAATAAAAACAACACTGCTATACATAATGTTTAATTCATTAACCATTGACAGGATTATTAAAAAATATTTAAAGATGTGTATAATTTTAAAATGAAATTCCACTGAAAATTATTCCATTTTATTTTCTCATCAAAGAAAGCCCTTAGCCTAATCCCATAACTTAAAAGAACAGAATTAAGGTCATTCTTTCATTTACTCAAATCATTAAAAATATCTTCCTTAGCATCACTATTCCATAATTTCCATTGAAGTTAATGTGCTCGCTAATCCTCACATTTTCTCAACATTACCACTTACTCAGATAGCCTCACATCCTATATTTGAGCCAGCCTTCCGAAGATTTTTATGCCGTCCTGGAATAAGGTCCACTAATCACTGAGAGAGGCATCAGCACAAAAAATGTGCCTGCAAATGTGGAGACCGGCCTGCCCGGGCAAAGGACAAAATCCTTGCGGCCACACTGTGGTAAGGGAGAAGGCGGAGGTCTGGCATTTGCTGAGCCTCTGCTACGTGCCCTGCCTGTGGTGAGTTCTTTCACACATCTATTTAATTCACTGTCATCTCTTGACTCAGGTCGTGATTATTACTTGTGTGATCTATATAGCTAGGGAAACTAAGGCGTGGAGAGCCTAAGCAACTGGCCACAGTCAAAACAGCTAATTTGAGAAAAGCCTGGAGTTCAAACCTGAAGCCATTCCATTCCTGTGCTATGAATTGCGTTGTGTTCCCCAGAATTCATGTGCTGCAGCACTACCCCGCAAAGTGACTGCTTTGGGAAATGAAGTCTATAAGGAGGTAATTAAGATTGAATGAGGTCACGAGGGTGAGGCCCTGCTCTGATAGGACTGGTCTAATTGTGGGTCTCTCTGGTTCCCTCTCTCTCTCTCCCTCTCACTCTCTTTCCCCCTTCCTGTCTCTCTGCATGCTCTCAGGCCACGTGAGGACAGAGTGATGATCTATAAGCCAAGAAGAGAGCTCTCGCCAGAAACTGAATCCTGCTGGAACCTTGATCTTACATTGTTCAGCCCCCACTATGTGGTATTTCACTACGGCAGCCTGAGCTAAGACACCCACTGGAAAGCTCTTCCCTGTCACTTTGCCTCATGGAACGGGCAGGTCCGTTCCCCCTCGATTTCTACAGCAAATGCTTCCTTCTGATCCCCCTGGTCTTTCACTGTCTCCTTATTAGCTGCATTCATATGAATGCAATGTATGATTCTGCTGGAAGCTCATCATAATTTAACAGGAATTAATGTTCTCTTATTATAAAGGACCCTACAAGCCACTGCTTAACAGTCAGCAACAACTAGAATTAATTCGTGTCAAATGAACATCAAGAAAAATCCATTTATGACCCCCGAAGTCATGAAATTTAGCATAATTACATATACTCTTGTTTGGGTAATTTTTTCTCTCCTCATTAAATTAGGTGCCCACATTAGATTTCAGTTCGATCAGTCCAGACCAGTTATATGTCTGTAATCAAGGGCATTTCCTCTCCAATCAACCAGGGTTTCAGAGGCAAACTACACTAAATGCATGAACATAAGCTAAGGTACAAGAGCTGAAAAACTTTGAAAATAACACATCTCTGATATCAGAAATTCACTCATAACATTTATTCATGTGTTCTCTCAACAAATATTATTGAGTACCTACTATGTGCTAGGCAGTGTTCTAGCTATTTTGGAGATGTACAAAGTCATAATGAATGAGAATAACTCTAAGTAGCTCCTCGATAACTATACCTGCCTTTCTTCTTACGACCGTATCCTTAGCTCCTACACACCACCTGGCACTTCATCTTTGTTCCATCATCAATGGGGAATGCACATGTTGTCTCAAAAATATTCCTTAAGTGTTAATAGTCAATCTCCACCTCCTCATATTTCTCTTAAATGCAGTCTGCCCCTCCGACTCTCTTATAATAGCTCCTAAATAATTTTTTCTATCCCATAAAATCACATGTTTAAGCCTGAGTGGAGATTGAACTCATGAGGCTGGTTTCTGTTAGCTAGAATGATTATTAATTTCAAAAAAGTTTAGCCGTCCACAGCCCCTTTCTCTGGTTGTCTCAACGAATCAAGCCTTTTACAGCATTAAGAGAAACTTTTAAAAATCGACTTGACAGTGTGATGGAGAAACAGGTTTCTCTGGGCTCTGTAGGGTGCACTTCTGGACTGGTCAGGAAAAAGGCGCAAAGCTAGAGAAATCTTCCATTGCCTATGAGGAGGCGTCTATCCAATCAATGTTGGAAGTCTCAGTCAACCGATTTCCCAAGGCACCTGGCATCTGCACACGGGGGAACGACTTCCACGCGCTGTTTCTTGTTCCTGGAAAGGGGACGAAGGCCGTGTTTATCCAGGCTGTGCTCACACGGAGCTCATGACCAGAAGGACTCCCCATAAGTCATCTCTCCCTTTTCAAACCATTCCGGGAGTCCACCGGGGTCTGTACAGCTTTTGGGGCAGTAAATTAATTGTGTTCGTGAAGCAAAGAAGTCAGATTATTTTGGGGACATGGGTTGCTGTTCCCTTGGTTACTCTAATTTAGGAGGCACTAGGTATTTTTTTAAGAAAGGGAACAGTTAGTTATAAAGGAATTTTTAAGGATCCCTTATGTGCTAAAAATACAATTAGAAAGGAAGTATATAAACTGCTACTAAAGTACAGTTTTATGGGAGATGGGGGTAACACAAGCAACCAGAAACTAAAAAGCTCGGTTTTCTACATGACTAACTCCTAAAACAGTTTCTCAAAGACAAGACAATCTCCATAGAAACACTAAAACAAACTCATAGAATGTGCGGCTCGATGGTAAAAGAGAATCCTTTTTAAAATTTTACTGCTGCCAGGCTGAAAACCAAAAATGGAACTCTGAGTGGAGACTGAGAAGGCTGTATAAGCAGCACCACATAAATCAAGCAACATGGACTAATAAACCAAGGAACGAAGCTTTTTTTTTAGCTTTTGCAATAACAAAGCATTTTACAAATTCCAAAAATATGTCCTGATATATTCAAAGTTTCAAAATGTTCACGAGTTTAACTAGGCGACTGGAAAAAGTCCAAAGCAAAACAATTTTGCTAAAAAAATTATCATTGGTAATAAAGAATTTTAAATTTACGCAAATTGCCTAAGAATAGAAAATTTCTAGTCATTCCCACCCCCCACTTTCTCTACGCCTCAAATACATACTTTCTAAAAGTTCTCCAATTGATTAATGGATCTTAATGTATAAATGCCATCTTTAAATACCATTCAAAAGAGTATTTGATGAGATCATGTTAGCAAGTTCTTGAAGTCATAAACCTTTCTGATTTGGACCAGGCTTGAGAAAGACTGTGCAGCAATGAATTTCACATTTCAGCAGGTACTGTTCTAACGATGCTCCCAGGTGCACGCTCACCGATTCCTCTGCTTCTCTAGAGCATCATGGGAAGGCATCAGGAAGGCTTCCTCCATGACCAGGGTGATATATACACACTCATGGGGAAAGCAGAAGCAACCTCTACACCCGGTAGTAAAACATCTGTCAAACAGGACAGCTCTGCCTGGGGAGAAACGGCCATGAAAAAGAACACAGGAAGAACCAGTAAATAAAAGGTGTTTTGGAGCAACTGCCAGCAAGCCACTCTCATCCACCTGCTGCACTAGGCTCTGAAGCCACGACCCACACACACACGGGGTCAGGCTATGACCAAACACAGATGGAAGACCTCCAATGCCCACCAGTCGCTGAGTGGGAAATAGTGCTGAGGTTTGACAGAGATGGATCATCTATGCTAAGTCATCCAAGGTAGTTTACTCGAGATTACACCCTCCCAGCTCTTTGTTATTCTTCCCCTTGCCTGAAAAAATTAATCACTCTTTCTTTTGGGCCTCCCATACCCTGTCATACATTCCACCAATACAGCACCTGTCACAGTTTCTTTCAGTTATAGACACATCTGTCATTTCAGTTGCAAAGCTTCTGGAAAGCAGGAATCGTGTCCTTTTAATACTTGCACTCTGGATGGTAGTATAGAGATTCAATATTTGTTGAATGGGGGATCAAATAAATAAACATCCCAAAACCTTTAGATGAACATTCCAAAACTTTTATCTATTTTTCATTATTATATATAATCCAAAAACAAACTTCTCCCGTACTTATTCCCCAGAACTCCTCAATACAAACTTTTCCCTGCAGAGTAACCAGGAAATTGACCCACAGGTCCCCACCTCAGGACTTTAACAACGCTGTGGCCCTGGCCTTCGACACCCTTGTAGATCTGCAAATGGCAATCTGAAATGTTAAGATCTACTTCGAATCCAATTAGTTTATGTTGTCTTCCTGGACTATGTCCACAACTTTCATCTCTCAACTCCTTCTGTACTTGTGATCTGTAGTATCCACATGATACTTAATCATATGTTGCAATGATGTATGTTTAACTTGCTTTTTCTGGGAGCCTTCTTTATGTTCCAAAGAGCAAGTGTCCTTTTGATGAAGTAAGAGGGAGTAAGACTGGCTAAGGGAAGCACAGCTAGTCAGTGAGAAACCTAGGGAGGAAGCAATTTAAGATGACACCAAGGGTGGGAACTTAGAAAACTGGGTAAAATAAAGAAGAAACAAAAACCCAAAGAAAAGGTCAATGTAATGAGACATCTTGCTCAGCTACCACCATCTTATTCTACTTGCTGCTGTCACAACCTTTTTTGTATTCCCATCCTCACCTTCTTTTTTTTTCTTTCTTCAGAGAGAGAATAATTGCCAAGATCTTGGACTCTAGACTATGCACACTGAAATCATAGTACCAGCAAGCAATAGCAATATGACTGAACAAATTACTTAGTGAGACATTTTCCTTTAATGTGTTAGTCAACATTTTTAATTGACAAATGTCTTTTTAATAAACTATCTCCTAGAAGAAATACCACTTGGACATAATGTGTTTTTTAGATTATACTATTAGATTCAGTTGCTAATATTTTATTTAGGGTTTTCACACTTATATTTGCAAGCGGGATCTGTCCATAGTTTTATTATCCTGGTGTAATAAATGCCATTTTTGGTAAGAAAGTTAGCCATATAAAAGAATTTGTTGCCTTCATTCCCCACTTCCAGTTTTTAATTTCCTAGTGTACTTCATAAAAAAAAATACAGATTACAGTGAGGTAAATATGCTTGTAAAACTTAGGGACTGGTTATCTTGTTAGAGAAGAAGGCAAGGTTGGGTGGAGGTGGAAAAAGAGATTGGAAGAGTTTTGACTTCTGATTCCCCTTGCTCATGTTCCCCTGACACTGGCTCGTTTCTCTGTCTTTGGTTTCCTACAGTTTGAATAAAACATGCGTATGTATGGGTATTCGGTGGTTTTTGTTCTGCTCAGTATCCTGTGAACTTCACGGATCTGTGGTTTTGTGTCTGTCATTAATTTTGGCATTTTCTTAACCATTATTTCTTCTGCCTTGTTCTCTCTTTCTTACAAAAGATACGTTACAGCTCTGGCTGGTGTGGCTCAGTGGATTGAGCACCAGCCTGTGAACCAAAGGATCCCTGGTTCGATGCCCAGTCAGGGCACATGCCTGGGTTGTGGGCCAGGTCCCCCGTAGTGGACATGTGAGAGGCAACCACACATTGATGTTTCTCTCTCTCTTTCTCCCTCCCTTCCCCACTCTCTAAACATAAATAAATAAAATCTTTTAAAAAAGATGTTACATATTTTATATTGTCCCAAAGTTCTTGAATGGTTTGGTTTTTTTCCCCATTCTTTTTTCTCTCTACATTTTAGTTTCAGAAGTTTTATTGGTTTATCTTCACATTCACAGATTTTGGGGGGAGGGAGCTATGATAAATCTATAG
The DNA here is from genome assembly GCA_004027735.1 of Carollia perspicillata. Taxonomy (NCBI): domain Eukaryota; kingdom Metazoa; phylum Chordata; class Mammalia; order Chiroptera; family Phyllostomidae; genus Carollia; species Carollia perspicillata. The sequence goes on from PVKM010032613.1 coordinate 8,170, forward strand.
ATGAGCATATGAAAGGTACTCTTCATTTTCGTTACTGTATTTTTTATTTCTATAAATTCCTTTCGATTCTTTGATTTTTCTTCTTAGAGTTTCTGTGTCTCTGTTTACATTACCAATATGGGTTTGCATGCTCTCTACTTTTTTCATTAAAGCCCGTAACATATTCACCATAATTACTTTACGTTCTGTCTGATAATCGCAAAAGCTGTGTTATAGCTGGGTCTGGTTCTGATGATCGTTTTGCCTTTTCAGACTGCATGTGCACGTGCGGTTTTTCTTCCTGCTTGCTTTTTTGGCATGCTTTGAAATTTCTTATTGAAACAGGACAGGAAAGCTGTATAGGATAACAGGTACTGAAGTGAACAGGCCTTTAGTGTGACAATTTATGCTAACCAGGTTAGGAGATGACCTGTGTTTAATATTTACTGTAGCTATGGGTAACCGGGCTTCAGATTCCTACGGTGGTCTTCTTTGTTCCTTCCTCTTGGCTTTGGAGCTTCCCTTTCTACTGCTTCTTAAACACAGTCTATGCTTTTCAGTTTCTTTAGCTGTGCTCCTTTGTCAGTATTACTGAAGATTTGGTAGTGAGGCAGTAGGGTATAAGGAAGAAAGATATTCTCAGATCTTCTGAGTTAATTAAGTCTTAGTGAGCATGTCTTGGAGGGTGTGGATTTGAAGGGTTTTGTCCCTCCCCAGGAGTAGAGCTTTGTTTCTGCCCTGTCCCCTAGTCACTTCCCTGGCTATTTCTAGTCTATTTCCTTGAAGTTCTCTCCCCTATTGACTATGGATTTTATGTAGGAACATTTTCCCTTTCGGTGAAAGGGAAGGTGGCAGGCAGCTTGAGTGGGGCCAAGTTGTCTTCCTGCAGCTGGGATGAGGCTTTAGAATTGCACTGGGGAGAAGTCCTTCCCCCTGGAGACCAGGCCTACGTTAGGGAGAAGAGTTGGAGTTTTTCCTGTTGGCTACTCTACCCCTGCTTTCCCGGGGGTGTGACAGGAGCTTTCTGGAATCCTCTCCCAGAGTACCTAGTGGAGTTCCAGAGGGTACAGCTTGTGAAGCATGGGGACCCACTTGAATTACTGCCCCTAGGAGCTTTTTTAATCCCCCACTTGTCTGCATTCAGCCTCCAGCAATTCATCAACATTGCTAGTCACATATTCTTACCAGTTTATGGCATCTAGAGGTCTCTGCTCCACGTAACCAGACCTCAAGCCAAGTCAGTTTGTCCAGCACTTTTGTAGTGGTGGGAACTTGAGGATGATACAGGGTGCAGCCAAGACGGGGGCCGCAAATAGGGATTTGGAATGGGGTCCAGAACTCAAGGTGTCCAGGAAATATTAAAAAGATATATAGGATGTCCTCCCCCTGCTACAGGTGTGCATTGGAGGAAGGGACACATGGAGCAGGAACAGGCAGAGCTGTTTTGTACAGCAACAGCTTTGCAACTAACCTCTGGCATGGTCATTTAACATATCTATAACCTTTAACTGGCTGCATAGATATGTTAAATAGCTGTGGCCATGCTTTCAGCCAGGGAAATGGAAGTGACTTCCACCCAAGATGTAACTGGGGGGCAGGTCCCCCTGGTTACAGCACCTGTGTGAAAGCTTGGACAACATTGGCTCCATGACATGGGGGCCACACCTACCCAAACTCACAATGGCAGCCCAGTAAACTTGGAATACAGGAATGCTGGCAGGTGTAACTGATTGCAGGAGGAGTCGGAAATGGGGGTACAGAGGAAGGTTGGTGTGGGGATTTAAGCCCAGACATGGCAGACACTGAGGGGAGAAACATGCAGCTTTGGCCAGGGTGTGGACCCCCACAGCTTTGCGGAGGGAGAACCACATGGCTTTGGAGTACGCCCTTTAGCCACGTGGCCTAGGAAGCAGGAGAGACTTTGCCTGGAAGAAGGGTGCAAGGACTTTAGTTGGTGGGCCATGAGAAGGTGCCACATGGCTTTGGATTAATTGGAGATCCTGCCTGGATGGCGACACTGCTGATGGTGCTGGGAGCTTGAATCGTGGACTTTTCCTGAGATACGGTACCCCAGTTTAGGGCAGAGGGAGAAGGAAGCACTGTGGGCATCTGTGGGTGTCCTAAAGGACTTCGATATTTTAATGAAGACATTAGGTCACTACTTTAAGTCTGTATAGCTTTAAATAAGTATTTCCTTTCCTCTTCACAAATCTCTGGCATTGAGAGACGTCTTTCCTCTGGCAGCAGACAAGCAAACCTAGTGAGGGGTCCTTTCAGTAATAGTGTATCGTACCCCCCTTGGCCCTGATCTGTAACAAGGAGTCACAACTCCCAAACTCTGTACAGGCCAGACCTGAAGCTGGAAGTCTCCTTTTTATGGTTTTGGTCTCTTTAGGTTTTCTATTTCTTCTGGGATCAATGTTAACCATCTATATATTTTACAGAATGCTGTTCATTTCATTTAGATTTTCAAAACTACTGGCACATAGTTGCTCATGTCATTCTGTTTGTAAGTCTGTGCACATATTCATATCAATCTTCTAATCTCTACTAAGCTTATAATTATGTATTATTTGACTATCACTGATCTGTGTTTTCTCTCATTTGTCGGTCATATTGGTTTTTCCATTACTGTATCATATGTTATACTTAATTTCTACTTTTATCGTCCGTCTGTTTGTTTAGCTTATTGTCATTTACTTGGCATTTAAATGTCTCAGCCTCGCATTTCTTTGGGAAGACAACTGCACAGACAGCACCTTTCTCAGGGGGCTGTCTTCTCTGTAAGAGAAGCACAGCCGACGAAGACGCGATGCACAAATACTAGACGACATGACGGCTTGTTGCCAACCCCCAGCACTCCCCATCCCAGATGCCTTTAGTTCGGGTTCTTTCATAGCTAGTTCATACACACTACACTTGTCACTTCTCACCAGTCTTACCCTTTCAGCATTAGACCAGTTTGTGGAGGACTGTGATCTGCTGAGAGAACACTTAAAAGCGAACAAAGTCAAAGCCTATTCCTTTCATGAATAAGTGATCCAAGGCTAAGACAGTTACAAAGAAAATGTTTTCAGTTGTTCCGAGCCAGGCTGCAGACCTCCTGTGGATTTCTTTGGCATTAACTCACTAAGTTAATGAAACACCACTTGACATTCCCTAATAAAGACTTAGTAACGATTACACATCTGCTTTTTTCAAAATTCCGCTTAAACTATTTTGCTATTTTTGCTATCCAAGATTAGTGATACAGTCAAAAAGTCACCTATATCAGTAGGGAAAGCTCTCCCACTGTTAGGTGTGGATTCTCTGCCTGGAGAACAGCCAGGAGGAGCCAGTCATCTCTGAATCTAGACAGCTGCATCTATCCCAAGTCTGTTGTAAGAGCACCCTTGAAGCACAGTGGGCACAAGAACACATACCTCTGAAAGTTCATTGCTTTCTCCACATCGTTTCACTCTCAGTGTTGGCTGGATCTGCCTTCCAAGTCCTAATCTAAGTCCTAAATCAGTGGTGGATGTACGGGTGGCGAGGGCTGCAGAAGGTTTAGACAACAATCCCCTAAATGGTATAGAACAGTGATTTCAACCTTTTTTATCTCATGGCACACATAAACTAATTACTAAAATTCTGTGGCAGGCCCTAAAATATATTTTTTGCCAACTGGACAAAAGAAAGGTATAATTTTGATTCATTCACACTGAACAGCTACTGTTGTATTGGCTGTTGTCATTTTTTAAACTTGATAATCGAAGGGAAAACAGGTCAGTGTCCCCAACTAATTAGTCAGGTATTGCATGTTTTAAAAATTCTTGGGGTGTAGTTGGTGAAAACTGCTGGTCTAGACTGTGGCTGAGAACTGATTCACACAGTGGTTGTGAAATCACGGAAACCCCCTCAATCCGGCACCACTTGACCAGCTCACCAAATCCACTGTGTTCTAGATTTCCTCTGGAAACTATGAGCCCATGTCCATGTCAGACTGCAGGGTCCTGGCCACTGAGCATTTCCCCAGTGCACCTCCACTTCTGCCCCTACCTATGGAGCTGTGCGCTCATCTAGAGTCGGCTAGGTCTGGCCCTCAACTGTGTATGCCACCGTTTCCTAAATTAGCAACATTTTCTAATCTAATTAAATAGTGCAGAAGCTAAAAAAAAGTGTGAACAGAAAGATAATTACGTTGAATGAAATCAATTTTTAAAAACCAGTCATAATGTTAGATTTGAGCAAGACTACTGTGAAACTTTCCAGAAAAATAGTCCATTTTTTTACATCAGCAGAGAAAGTTCTTCTGAGAATTCTACACTCAGATTACTTTGTGTGTTTAATTCACTCCATTATAATAATTTTAAAAACCTCTAAAAGAAAACTATAAATGATAGTGGGTTTCATGCAAGAAAAATGATGTAAAATGTCAATCATGGTACTCTTAAAACAACATCACAAACAAAACTCTTGGGAAACAATATTAAAAGACTAGAGAATAAATGAATAATTTACATCTTGCACAGTAGGTGTATATAATTGTTAATAGTACACTGTTTTCATTGAATTTTTTATTACAACGACAGATCCTGACCCTATGAGATATAAAATGTTCTATGTAGTTTCACTGAGTAGATAAAAAGTGTTGCTCACATTTTCCTATTCATTTTTACTTTGTTTTCCTTATATTTAATTTATTGAATACCTTCTCATATCTTCTTGTTAATTTTTACCACAGACTTGTAAACTAGAGATCACAACTTCCATTTTTTAAAGGTGGAAACCGAAGATCAAAAAAGCCGAAGTTCAAATGCAGAATCATTATCCTAAGCAGTATTTTCAAAATGATGTGAAATCAATTTAGTGAGAAGCAAGGCACATTTTTATTTATTTATTTATTTATTTTAATTTTTTTAATTTTTTAAAAATTTATCTTTAGAGGGGAAGGCAAGGAGAGAGGGAGAGGAATATCAATGTGTGGTTGCCTTTCATGTGTCCCCTGCTGGGAAGTGGCCTGCAACCCAGGCATGTGCCCTGACTGGGAATCTAACCACGATCCTTTGGTTCACAGGCTCGCGCTCAATCCACTGAGCTACACCAGCCAGGGCTCATTTTTCAATGAGAGAATATAATAGGCCTTAAGGCATTATTTCAGGATTAATTTTTGTTATGGGTTAAATTCTGTCACCCCAAAAAGATATGGTGAAACCCTAACTGGGGGCATCCCCGCTCTAGTACTTTAGAGAATGCGACTTTATTGGAACACAGTGTCATCACAGAGGCAGTCAAGTTAAAGTGAAGTTATTAGGGTGAGTCCTCATCCAATATGACTGGTATCCCTACAGAAAAGGGAAATCAGACACAGGGACAGATATTCACAGAGTGAAGGTAATGTGAGGACACAAGGAGCCAGGGAGAAGACAGTCATGTGACCGGAGTGATGTATCCACAAGCCAAGAACACCAGAAGCTAGGAAGAGGGCAGGAAGGATCCTCCCCTAGAGTCACCAAAGAGATCACAGCCCAAGCCGACCTTGATTTCAGATGCCTGGCCTCCAGAATTGTGAGGCAATACATTTCTGTAGTTTAAAGTCAACCACTTTTTGATACACTGATACAGCAGCCCTAGGAAATCAATACAAAGCTGTTTTGTAACAGCTTCTGTGGAGTGAGTTGGGTGTGGCTGTGGGTGTGTATTCTGGGTCACCATGTAAATTTAATCCTACTGTGGACTGTGGTCAAAAGAAGTTTGTAATAACAGCGTTCCATAGCACAGGCAAATCTACTGTTACTGAAATCTATCTGGGTAATCCTTTTAAGATGAAAGGTAGGCAAAAAAATAATAATTGGGAAAAAGAGAAGAGCGACGTGGTGCTTGGGGTGGGGGGTGGAGTTTTTCTGGGAAGACGGGTAGAGAGCAGCACAATTAGCACAATTAAATGGAGTAACTGGCGACTGAGTAATATGCTGTGTGAGACTAACCATGTGTCACGTGCAAAAAAAAATAGCCATTTTGGCAGGTATTTGGGGAAAGGTTTTAGCCAATCCATTTTGCATAAGTAGAAATGATTTAACCCAGCCCAGGCTTCAAGAGAAACTATGTGAGGCATGTTAATGATGTTGGGAACTCCATCCAGACAGGGAGAAAATCAGGGTAATGGAAAAGCAGACCTTCAGGGACCCATGCATTATTGACAGCAGACAGCAGAAGACTGCTTAATATTCTTACACAATTAAACTAATTCCCTTTAAGCTTGCTTCACACGCCATAAACAAGATCCCCCCATCCCTTAGAAATTAACTTTTAACATCTGGGCAAGTGTATTGCCTAATGCCCAAATCCCCAAAGTCCCGGGTTTGGTGGTGGTTGTTGCTATTTTTAACATAGGCCAAACCAAAAAGCACTTTGTAAACAGCTTTAGCCTTGCTCTGGTAACACACACTGCGACACAAGTTAAGTGACACACGATTTCTAAAATGTGGAGTCAGATTGTCTGTAACGGAGAAAAACTGCATTGTCATGAAATCTCGTGTATTTATAAATGTGCATAGCCTCTAAAGGCGTCGAAAGGACAAAAAGATGAAACCTAATGACTTATCCTTTACTAAGAACATAATGATGAGGCGGGGCAACCTGGAGTTGATTTACTCCGACTCTGCATCCCACAGGGTCCCACGGCTATTCACACGGCGCTAGGAGGGGGCAGCTGACTCACACCACACCTCACTACCCACTGGCAAGGTGCTACCCCACTTAGGAACTGCATCTCCCATTGTCAGGTCAGATGAGAGCAAGCAGACAGACTTGTAAATTCTGCCCCTGTGGCCTGCACAGTCCGGCAGGCCAGAAGATAGGCAGCAGAGCAAGTAGGGAGATGAGGCTTTATTTATTTATTTATTTATTTATTTATGTTATTGATTCTAAAGAGAGCAAAAGAGAGAGAGAGACAGGGACAGAAACATTGATGTGAGAGAAAAACATCAATTGCTTGCCTCGTGGATGTGCCCCGACTGGAGACCAAACCCATAGCCCAGGCATGTGCCCTGACTGAGAATCAAACCAGTGACCTTTCGGTTTATGAGGCAACGCTCCAACCAACTAAGCCACACGGGCCTGGGAGAAAGGCAAAGCTTTAGACAAACAAATCGAGTGTACGCTCACTCAAACTCCAACACTATGCTCAGTAACTCCAAGCCTCTTGTTCCTCAGGAATAAAGAGGATTAATGAACATAGTCATTTCAAAGAATTTCTGACGATTTACTAAGAGAGATGGTAACTGTAAAATGCCGGGATCGCAGATGTGCTCCATGGCCCTCAGAGAGCAACCGCACCTGTACCTGAGAGAAGCTGTCGCCCACCCTTCCACTGACATTTATAGTGTCTCGAACATGCTGGGGGCCACGTGGGTGTCAGGTTGGGGTGGCTGTGAGGGAGGGAAGGATACAAAGGTGGAAAAGCTAGTTTCCCTGAGCTGGATAGGCTCCACACGTGAAGGGAGAGGCACGAGAGACAACCAGACAAGCATACAAACAGTAACACGGGTTAAATATTACCACAAAAGGAGAAACAAGGAGCCAACAATGCCGAAGGAAGAGACCAAAGAATGTGGCACCGAATCTGGGTCGAAAGGATGCAAAGTGGGAAGGAAAAGGAAGATAGAGTTAAAAAAAAGAACAGAACATCTTGGTAGAAAGGCAAGAAATGTGAGGAAGTGTAATCAGGCTAAAATTCAGGACTCCTGGTAGACGATGGTCAAAGATAAATACAGTATGAAAGACTTGGGACCAATTGCATACAGCTTTGTTTTAGAAATGGTTATGAGCAGAAAGGCACCCACATACAGAAGGGGCCAGATAGTCAGTAAGACAGGCAGCGATGTTTGCACAAATATGTATTTAGCATCTACTGTGTGAGTGGTGCCACTCCAAGTGCTGAATGACGTCAAACTATTCAAATGTGTATTCAAGCTCTAGGTCTTTAGTTTTACAGAACGACAAACCAAGAATTTGGTAAAGGACAAAAAGAATATATTTAGGGAAAAGTATTTAATACGCATGAAAGTATCTTAACAGATAGTATTACATTGTAAACAATGATTAAATATACCACTCTCAGCTAAGTTAGAAAGGATATGGGGTTCATTCATTTATTCAGCAAATATTCAACACCTACTGTGTGTCACAG